>SPJY01014963.1:1846604-1958805 GCA_005191435.1 Raddia distichophylla
GAGTGATATATGACTATTTGAAGTCAGGGTGCTATGGGTAGCTCGGGTTAGGAATAGGAAGCTCGGGAATGCTCAAGGTAGCTCGGAAATGAGCCTACTTGCCAGGGGAGGTTGTCCTCTTATCAAATAAGGGTTACCATAGGTCAGATGTGGCTTATCTTAGCTTGCGAAGCAAGGTCTTGGCTGGGCTCTAATAGGTTTAGCTCGGGTAAGCCACTCAGCAGGTACATCTCTCCGTGTGGGCTTTTTTGAGGCAGAGGACAAGCTCGGCTAAGCCTAGGTTCAACATGAAAGTTGTAGAGAATCTCCAGGCGAACAACTTTCATGTAGAACACTTCTCGATCCGGGCTATGGTTGATTTTATAGAAATTATTTACTAAGTAGCTGTTTCTGGATACGGACTGGGGGGGGCGTCCGGTCCATTGAAATTGCACTGTCGGACGGCGTCCGGTAGTTATCGGACGGCGTCCGATCAGCTGTTTTTTGTGAGCAGTTGCCGCTGTCGGACGGCGTCCGGTAGAGGCTAACGGCTAGTCTTTTTGTCCTCTTCCGAGGGGCAACGGCTAGTTTTGCTCTAGGGGCTATAAATACCTACCTAGTGGCTGGCTACTTTGAGGTTTGCTGCTCCATTTCACCTACCACATTCATAGCTCATCAATTAGGTGTTCTAGAGCCATTCCTCCACCCACAAATCTTCCAAAGCCACAAATCATCATTCCCCAATACCGAGCTTCATTGAAGTCCTTCGATCCGGCATGATCGGGGCGTTTCGGGCTTATTACTTTTGAAGACGGCATCCTTCGTGGAGGCGTGGGCTTGGGAGTAGGCCTTGGCGTGTGGCTACTCTCGAGTCGGTGTACGGCTGACGGAGTCCACCTCGCCGGAGTGGCGGAACGACTACCGGGGAGTAAGTGAGGTGTTAGGCTCGAGAGCGAGCCGGTCCTTGTGCGCAAGGGGTAGCCTCAACGGAGAGTAGGAGTTGCGGCTCCGAACTTCGGTGAAACAAATATCGTGTCGCTCTCTCTCAATTACTTTCCGCACTTACTTTCGTTGCATCGTTTGTGATGAATTGTGATGCCATGACTTAGTTTTTCAATTTACTCGTTTATCGCTTCCGCTTGCTTGAAAATTGAAACTAGAATTGGGTCACCTTTAATATGATGCTTAATTAAGAATAATCGAAAAAGTTTAAAATTGCCTATTCACCCCCCTCTAGGCTATAGGATCTTGTTTCAAAGTCCCTTGGTCGAACTGATTTGGCAGCGTACCGGCGAAGAGCTTGCTGGTAGCGCGCCATTCTGACTTGTGCCCGATCGCGTGTGTCTTCGAGGAGATTGGGTTCGAGTAGGCGTTCTTGCTCGGAGTCAACCAAGTTGACCGAGCTCGCGCGAGGCGAGCCGAGTACTACTTCGGCGGGCAAGATGGCTTCTGCACCGTAGACCAATTGGAAAGGAGTTTCTCCGGTTGCTCGGCTGGCCGTGGTGCGAACAGGCTAAAGGACGGAAGGAACTTCGTCGACCCAGGCTTTGTTGTGCTCGCTGAGAGCAGCAAATAACCGCCGTTTGATACCCTAAACTAACTGTCCGTTAGCTCGCTCGACTGCTCCATCGCTCTGTGGATGTGCCACAGAGGCGAAGCAGACCTTGGTTCCCAGCTGTTCGCAGTATTGCTGGAATAGCTCGCTTCTGAACTGGGGACCGTTATCGGTAATCAGGGCAGGTTGACTGCACTGCCCGGAGGAAGTGTTAAGTTCACCTATGGGCTTAAGGCCTTAAGCCAGCCGCTCTAGATGAGAAGCAACAGCGTCGCCCACGAGGGCGAGGATGGCCTGGTTGGTGGATCTGACCACCGTTGCCAGGGCTTGAAGTCCTTCCCGACTCTGCTCAAGGGGTCCTGAGATCTCTGAGGCATCCACGTTTTGTCCGACCAGTGTCCGGTTACGTGGGGATTCGTCCCGAGCAGGCTAAACTTCTACCGGGGGATCTGGCGTAGGTACGCGAGGCGGGTCGCGTCGCTGATGCTTGCGCTGATCGCGAATCTGTGCCGGAGTTTGGTTGACCGAGGCATCCAGACTGCGGCGAACAACATCTTGCTCGCGAGCAGCTGGTGCAGATACATCTTGAAGCCGAGCAGAATTATCATGCTCGATCTCGCCAGCCGCCGCAGCCCGTGTAGGATCCTCAGAGTTTCCCACTCCGGCCATGTTAATGCTGCGGGGGCCGTGCGAAGGTATGCTAGACGGTGTCATCACTGTGTCTCCACTGGTAGAATCTACCGACATAGCCTTGGAATCCGATAGATCTAAACCATCGTAAAGATCATCGGTTCCGTAGTCATCATCAATGACGGGAGTACGATCTGAGACCATCTCCGGAGTATTACCGGAAACCGCTGTCTCAGACACCGAAAGCGATCGAGATCGAACAAATCAATCTGATCTGACAGGGGACGAGACATCCTGTCCTTCTGAGTCGTAATTCTCAGGAAGAGTTTTCTGGTAGCTGATGGAGTTCGACATGCTCGATCTGCGAGTCCCCACGGACGACGCCAACTGTCGACGGTTGAGATATCGATCCCAAGTCGATTAAGGTTCTTTAAGAGAGAGATAGGAGACACGCCGAACAAGACGAATAACAGCGAACAGGGAGACAGGGGTTTTTATCCTGGTTCAGGCCTCTCGGGAAAGATAATAGCCCTACGTCCAGCCTTTCTGTATATCAAAGATGATTACAAGAGAAGTCCGGACGAGACGAACAGGTCTTGGCAAGATTATGGGTGTACAAGCTGTATTATGCGACAATGCTAAGACTCCTGGCCTTAGGTCATCTAAATCGTGCCCTCTACACGCCGTAGGGGCTCTGTTTATATAGTGTTGAGCAAACCGACCTATCAAGGGATAATCGGGCCGGGCTAACTACGAGATCGTAACGAACTCGACGTGCCAAACACACCCCGAGACAGATAAGGCATACTCCGATTCTTGGGGATCACAACTCCTAGTCCAATCCGGGAAACCAACGTCCGGGTCTTCACGTAGCCGTGCAGAACTCCTGTTCGAGTCGGACTCGAACACGATTTCTTGGCCGTTACGCATCACGCCAGCTAGGAGGCTGTTCGGCAAGATGCATATGAGCCAGATAGAACCTTCCAGGGAGCTGGGCCCTAGTAGGCTGTTCGATTGGGCCGTCAGGAAGTGGGCCATAATTTTATCCCCAACAACCTCCATATGTACGCATGAACAACGGTGGGAGTCTGGTAGATACATGTGAACCAAGTTCACACGGTAGTGAGGGGGAATGTCAGCATCGAGAAGTTGTGAAAAGTAGTGAGCGTAGTAGATCAGACGCGCAAGCTGTTTGGGGGACTGGCTCGGCTCGGGGGGGTCAAATCATAGCATGCGCGCGTTTGACGGGGGCGGGACCAGCCACATAGGGGCGCAGCAGATACACAGGCGCGCAGCAGCCAATAGATGCGTATCGGACGGGCGCGGTTGGTCCGGACGGCGCGTGCTCGTCCGGACGTCCGAACGCTGGCGTCCGCCTTTAAATTAAGCTGAAAAGAACAAGGCCTAGGTCCTGTCTCCATCTCCACGGACTAGTAGTACACTTCTCTTCCTCTTATTTTCTTCACTCCTCTCTCGTCTCTCTCTGGTTCTCCTCCAATTCAAAACCATAGATGTTGTCACCACTGTTTAATCCACTCGAGAGCCTAAGACCCGATGACCAGGTTCTGTGAGTACAGGGCGTTATCCATGGTGACGTTGTCCGCGCCTAGCCGTGCCATGCAGCCACCCATCCAATTTGTCGATGGACACCATGGTTGGTGGGGACTCGAAGAGGACAAGACGACAATAAGTCCTCTGCCCATAGGTAATCTCAGGTACTAACCGCCTCTTATGATCCTCCCGCCCACCACTTTGCATCCGGGAATACATACCCTTGTCACAAATCTTTGCCTAATCATAAGTACGGAAGGGCAAAGAAGAATTTCTTGGATCTGGATCAAGATGAGTAATTGATGACCATGTTGTTCATGTTGATCTCATGTCACTACGTGATTGTAGTGTTCTCTTGTGGAGCATCGAAATTGCATGACAGCACTATATGGCTACCACCATAATTCTTTTCATCTTAAATTTACATTAAAAACTATCGTTGTTTTTGTAACACCCCGATTCGGGGAAACTTTCAAATTTGAGCCGAATTTGAATTTTCATGCGATTTCGAATCAAACCTGACTAGTGGGCCCCACCTTGACACACACTCTCTTTCCCTTCTCACTGTTTCCCTCTCTCTCTCCCGCGCGCTCTCTTTTCTCTCTCTCCTAGCTGCACTGTTTAGCTGTCCTGAGCATTGTAGCTGCTGCCGCGCCGCACGCCGACACCCATAATGGCCGCGCCGCGCGCGCGTCCCTACGCCACGCCGCGCCATGCCCTGCCACCCGCCGCCTGCAGCTTCGCCGAACCGGCGCCGAGCCGCGCCGCCCTGGTCGCCGCTCCACTGTCTCCTCTGCGTCCATGAGCATGCCTCCGTGGCCACCCCTCCGCTCGGCGTCTATTAAACCGAGAAGTTTCCCCTCCAGCTCCGTTTTCGCTTTTCCCCAAATCGCACCGCACCGGCGCAGGAGGCCGCCCCGTCAATTCCATAAGCCCTCGGGAAATTCCTCGCGCCCTTAGCACCTCCTAGACCCCGCTAAAGTTTTCCCCCACTCAATTTCAGGGGAACCGCTGTGTGGCGTCGAGACCTCGGAGCCCCTGTTTCAGCCATCATCTCAGATCTCGCCGCCAGCCGTCTCCGCCCTTCCTCGTGCCGGCCGTTGAGTCCGGTAAGCTCCCCCGTTACCTCACATTGCTCCTTGCCCCAACAATTAGCTTGTAGATGCATGGCGACCATTTGTGCCGTCGGTGAGCCTTGGCTCCGCCGCCATTACCGCGCCGCCGCGTCCGATCACCGTAGGCCTCGGCGCGTGCGTCGTTAGGTCCCCTAGGGCCCTTAGATGTCGAAGTGCCAATGCTCTTGACAGAAGCCGCCCTGTAGCGCGCCCGCAAAGTTTGCCTTTGCCGCCGAGCCGCGTTCCCCGTCGCGAGGAAGACGATGGCAGAGCACCGTCGGATCGAGCGCAAGGATTCGTGCAGAGAGCAAGATGCTGAGTCTATGTCACGTGGGTCCCACCGGTCAGGCGTCTCCCGCACGCGCTGGCTCGAAGTCCCAGCGCTGAGTAGCTGACATGCGGGCCCTCAGACCCACTGGTCTGATTTAGTGGAGGCGCCTGGATCGAGGACGCCTTCACCTCGCGAAAGTGCTATTCGAAGGAACGCCTTCGACGTCTCCCCTTCGGCCAGCGCTGGTACAGCGCTCGCTGGGCCATGGGCCGAATTCGCCTAATGGGCCGCCCGCTGGTTGGCTCGGCCCGAAGGATTTAATCCTTTTTCCAGCATTAAATTATTTAATTAATCCCAGAGATAGTTAGCTATTTATTTAAAATAGCTAATCACTTCCAAAAATTCTAGAAAAATTTAGATAATACTAGAGGTGACATTTGATTTTATAAAAATATAATATTGGTCACTGTATTAGGGAATTTCGCACTGTTGGTTAAAATGGTAGGTTTTCCTTTATGGGAACAATAATATAACTAGAAAATAATTATTGATTATGTCAATTAGTGAATGAGACACCAAATAACCTTCAAAAAATATATTGAATAAATATGTGCCCTAACAATTTTTAGGACACATTAAAATGCTTTTAGTACTCTAGTTAATCCATACAATCATTTAATTGGCACTGATAGTTAAATTTGATGGTTTTTCTTATATTTAAATAGATAATTTAACTCTAGGGGTTTTGTTGGTTATTTCCAATTATTGAATTTAACACCAACTGACCGCTAGAAAATCTGGATGGATAAATGCCTTAATATTTCTGGAATAGTATACTTTTGCACATTAATTTAAATATAAACCTAAGCAAAGTTTATTAATAAACAATTAATATATAGCTAGCTTTTCTTTATTAAAATTTATCCAAGAGAGGATTTTGGGATAATAAGTTAATAAAGAGATATAACCTAGGTTTATCCCATGAACCTTTAGTTTATTGTCAACTCCGAGGAACCTTATCCCGTACGTAGGCGGAATTTCCGATATTCATCATTACACGTTGCCGAGAAACCCTAACCACTCTTTTGCAACCTTATCGTACGAAATCGTATTATGTGATTTCGTAGACTATTATATACTACTAATATTATTTACTAATGCACCATGCCATGCATAGCATATCATGCGCAAAGTAGGTTCGCTAGTCGAGCTTGGTATACATGCCAAGGGTTTAACCTAGATAGTGCATGCATCATGTTTTCCATTGCATTAGTAAGTAAATATCTGTTTGTTGGTTGATTAAACATAGGCGATCCCGAAGGGAGATTTGGGGACGCCGAGGAAGACCACCTACAAGGTAAAGGCGAGTTAACACTTACTCTTTAGATGTGATCTGTATTAGGGAGAGACAGCGACTTTCCCTAGTGCGGAATAACATCGCTAAATCATGTTCATAACCCATTTTTTCTTAAACTATGTTGTTTAATTACTAAAGATGCATGCTTATTAGATTGCCTAATTATTAATCATGTTATACTTATACATGCCTGCTTGAAATGTTTAGCCTTAATGCCTGGCTTGATTGTCATTGCTTTTGTTAGCCTATGATTAGTCTGGTAACCACTTTAACCCTACCTAATGGGAAAAACTTGCTTAGACCGGCTTAGGCTTAACAAATCTTCTGGTTAATCGCCACGGAACGGTGAACCGATATTCACCGGACATTCATTATTCTCATTTAATATGACATGGCATATGACAGTTAGGGCAGGTAGATGCATGTTGGGCTGCTTGTGTTTGTGGGTTTGGATATAGGGATAATTGGTCAGTTTGGGTTGGTCGGTTGGAAAAGTCCTAGTGTGTGGTGTGGTGTGGTGTGGTCGATGACCGTGGATGTAGAGAAAGAATGATGGGTTGCCCTTAGTTGAATTTGGACATCCTGAGGGATGATTAAGGCACGAGATGTCTAGTGCTGGGTTTAGCCAGAGCTTACCCAAGAGGAGCGCGGATAAACACGCGTAGCGGAAAGATCGCTGCCCAGGTTGTTTCCAACACAACGCGTGGCCATCGCGCGGAGCACGGGACGTAGATCGCCAATTGTTCTGGGACCAGTCTCGTTAGGGGCAGGTATTGGCCCTTACTGGATAGTGGTTAAGGCCACACATCCCTAGGGTGACGGTCGGCTAGGGAGGGTCGACAACCCTACTAGGCCGGGGTGATCACGCCATGGCATGTGTGGTCCGCAACAGGATTCGCCAAATCCTGGAAGGATGGCAGAACTAGGATTGGTTGGGGGCAACCAGGAGAAAGTCTGGTTGGGAGCAATCAGGAGAAAATACTGGAAAGTATTGGCTGGTATGGTGATTGTGTAAGCTGGTTGGGTTTATGGTCGAGGGTTGGTCAATTTGTGAGTTAATTGAGTATAAGCTGGTATGGATTGAGGTGATTTGGGTAAGCTGGTTGGATTTATGATCGATGGTTGGTCGATTGTGGGTTGAGTTATGGAAAGCGTTGGTCGATTTGTGTGTTGATTGTCGTGATTGGTTGATATTTGGGTCTAGGATGCATGGTTAGGATGGAAAATCTAATTATTATATATAACAAGACAAATTCTAGATAATGCTAGTTAGGTTGTTTCCAAATGTCTTAGCTTTACGCAAATAAAATAACCCCTTTCCTCCAAATAAGGCCTTCTACACTAAATGCTTTAAGGGAAGTGTTAACTAGCCAGCGTTCGGATGACGCTGACCTCACCTACTTACCTTCTTTAGACGATGAAGTCGAAGACGACGCTTACTCGTGTCTCGAAGACAACGGACAGGACCATGGTGGACCCGAGGAGTCTTAGGGGCCGCTTCAGTCCCTGATGGACCGTAGTCGATAGGGATTCTTTTGGGTAGATATTTTGGGACCGCTATAAACTCTAAAACTATTCTTTGTATCTAAGACGTGTATGGGCCGCCTTGCTAAAGTCACCTATGGGCGCAACACTGTGATGTAATATTCAGGAATTTATTCGATCGATATATGCTTGTATCGGCTACTTGGTCTTCCGAGCTAGCGTACTGATCCAGGGGCTAGTGCATGGGATTGTCCCTCGAGGTAAGTAAAAATTGAGGGGTGGCAGTTTTTTCCTTGTGCAAGCTAAATGCAATAGCATTTTGTAGTCATTTTTGTAAGACTTCTCCTTTGTCCTCTACCTTTTAGACCAACACCAGCAGTGGCAATAGGCAAGGCATTAGAGGAAACTAAAATAAACTCAGAATCACTTAGAAGATTGGTTCGTGTAATGTAATTTTCTTTAGGTTATTTCCATTGTATATTTGTATTTATCACACACTAAAATGTTTATGCACCAATTTTACTCTCTTTTGTATCTAACTAGCGATGTTTACGCATCTATGTATGATCGAATATATTTAGATGTCCGAGTCACTATGTAATTTTATGCTGCTAGCTTGCTAGTAGCTGCTATTGTTGTTCTCCCTGTTTGTTGCTAGCTGCGTTTGCAACTTGGAAATCAGAATGGGAAGCTGCTGTCGGGCAGCGGGCCGCCTATACCATGCCACTGGGTCAATGTATCGATTTGAATCGGTGTTGTCAATCTGAATCAATGTGGACACAGATCACATCGGCTAGCATACATAGCTATTTAGTATTTTATGAGTTAATTTCTTATTTGCCGTCGTTGAACTTCGTGGTTCCTTATTTGCCATTAATAAAATTTGGTTTTCTTATTTGATATCCATTTAAAGTTCAGTGTCTTAGTTGCCACTCATGTTAGTTTTGGCGTTAGATTTAATAGATTTTTATTTAAATTTACTAGAATTCAACAAAATTTCATTTGAATTCATTAACATTCAACAGAATTTCATTTAAATCCGACGTAATGACAAAACTTCATTTAACATAGTTGAACTTTTGTCCGTAATTCTCGTGGCGACTACCTTGCGGCGCGGGGTTTTAAATAAAATTATGTCATTATGTCGAATTTGAATGAAATTTTGTTGAATTTCGATGAATTTAAAAGAAATTTTGTTGAATTATATGAAATTAAAATTAAAATTAATCAAATCTAACGCCAAATCTAGCAGGAATGGCAAATGAGGCATCAAACTTTAAATGGATGGCAAATAAGAAAGCCAAACTTTCTCGGTGGCAAATAAAGAATCACGAAGTTCAGCGATGGCAAATAAGGTATTAACACTTTTTTTATTCGTCGTCGTTGAGTTTTTGACATGCCCTTTGACCATTCATCTTATTAAAAAATTTAGTGCAAATATACATAAATATAAGTCATGTTTAAAGCACCTTTAATGATAAAACAATGCATAGCAAAATAAATGATACTCAAATAGTTTTTTTTAATAAAACGAATGGTCAAAGTAGGGGTGGATTCGAGTCGATCCTGAGCGAGCTTAGGATGTTAGAGCTCAAGCTCAGCTCGGGCTTGGCTCGAATCAACATCGAGCTTAGAGTCAAGCTCGAGATCAAGCTCAATGAAAGGTCGGCTTTGCTCAAGATCAACTCGGTGGAATCTCGAATAAAGGGATTTATGCTTTTCAAGGGGAAGAAGAGACTATATGAGCTCGGTTGGACTCGGTTTCAAGCTCGTGCTCGGCTCGAATCGGTTGAAGAATTGAATTTAAAGAGATATATGATATGCAATGATGATTACTCAGGCTCGATTGGACTCAATGAAGCCTCGGGAGCGAGCTCGAGCTCAGCTCGAATAGACTTGAGCTTGAGACCAGGCTTGAGATCGGCTCATTTAGCGTTTGAGCTCGATCCAAGCTAGAACCGAGCTCGAATCGATTTTATGTAACTCGTCGAGCCTGAGCTTTTGGTCCAGCCCTCGGTCAAAGAGCATGTCTAAAGTCAACGACAATAAATAAAAAAGATCGGGGAGTATATTACTGCTTATAGGCCTTTGCCTATGGTGCAACATTGATCTTCCATATGTTGAAATTATAGTTTGTGTCAATTTTGGTATTTATGATAAATTATTGACATTGTAATAGCCCAAAAATTACTTCTGTAATTTTGTTACTATGATCATGAGCTATTTTGGCCTTACATGAATTTATGCATTCATTACTTTTGAAATCCAAATCCTAGGCCATAAAATTTCCCCACATAGACCAAGATAAGTAATTTTGGTTTTAGAAATTGGGTCAAGACCAACCTTATATATTCCTAAGACAATGAACAAAGAAAAATCTAGCTAGATTAAATAGAAAAGATATATAAGTAAATTACATGGAAAATAAGAAAAACTATACCAGAAATGTGATAAATAGGAAAAATAGGAGTAAAATTCCAAGAAACTTTTAGACCAAAATTTTGACCCATGTTTGAACCTCTGAAGTTGGATTTGACCAAAATTTGGCATGTAGCCCCCCTCTCTCCCTTTTCTCTCTCTCTCTCCCCCCCCCCCCGCCCTCTCTCTCCCTCACCAGTTGGCCACGGTGGCAACTTCCCCGCAAGCCTAAGCCACTTGGTCTCCTCCCTGCACACGCAATCGCTGCCATGGGTCTTGTTGTCTCTGCCCCGCCCATCGCCATGGTGCCTTTTGCTTGCCCTAAGAATTTTGAACCATGTTTGAACCTCTGAAGTTGCATTTGACAAAAAATTGCCCCTATAGGCCCCCTCTCTCTCTTTCTCTCTGTCCCCCCTCCCCGACAACTCCCTCTCTCATGCTCAACAGTTGGCCACGGTGGCAACTTCCACGCAACCCTAAGCCACCTGGTCTCCTCCCTTTACGTAGCCGCCGCCATCGGTCCCTCTATCTCTACCCCGCTCCATGCCATGGTGCCTCTTCCCTGTCGCGCCGCCTGCCGTGACCGCCTATGAGCCACAATTGACGCTCACATCCACACGCGTGCCGTTAAGCACCAGAGGTGTTCGCTGCTCCCCGCTTAAGCTCCGTGCACTGCCAGCGATATCGGAGTCCGCGTCGTCATTAGTTTTACCGAAACAGCTAACGGGTTGGGGCTAGTCGTGCCACGCTTGCTCCCGGTACAACGAGGCCTCCTCGAGCTCGCTAAGTGTTGGTGATTCTTACGCTCCTAGAAATAATCCACAAGCAGATGGATATCGCTTGTAGTTTTCACCGGGAGTATTCCAAGGTATCGAATCCACAGGGAACAAGGGAAAAGATTGATTATCTATATTATTTATTATGTCAGCCAGCTAGTTAACGGGGTAAGGAATAATAATATAATAAGACCGGCGACACACACACACACAGGAGTGTGAAAAGACAAGCTAGGCAGATAGTTGGGAGAACAACAAGAAGAGTATAAAGTTCCTTAATAGTGTAATCGATTATCAGATTGAGCTAGCAGATATGAGTTTGGTCGTTTGTTTTAAGAACTTCGTTGGAGCTCGACCGATTCACTACCACCCGCTATCAGTTAAGAACACCAAATGATTATGACTATCCCTGATTGGGCCCTGCTGGTTCAGTTCCTAACACAGTGGGTTATGCTTGAGATAAATCTCAGATGGATAGGGTTGTCACCACCTACCACCTAACACAAAGTACGTTGGAATGGGTGTAAACCAAGTCAGAGGTAGTCTCATACACCACGTATGCTACTAAATCCGATCACTCCTCCTTGTATCCTAGGAATGCGATCCAAGTTCAATAGTTAGGGTATTCGAAGCATATGAGAATGAACCCAGACACGGAACCAGATGAACTTAATCAACCGCTCTAATAATTCACACTTCCCACTAAATGTGAATAAGCTCAGCTCAGATAATGAATTACTCTAACTCCCAAACTAACTACTCAAACAAGTGAAGAGTGACTCCAAATGAATTGAAAATGTTGTGGTGTGTTCTTTGTGATACAAGTGAGGTGAGGGGGTCATTTTATAGCCATCCGTAGCCAATGGGGGGAGTTTCCACGCCATGGGGCAAGTGTCACCTCCACACCAGCCGAAGGGGAATCTGAGAGGGGATCCAAGGGGGTCGGCCGACCTGGTCGGCCGACCCACCTTCGGTCTCTCCCGGCCTTGGATTTCTTTTGGGATGCTCCCTTGATGGCAGTTGGATGAGGTAAAATTCTCTTCCTTGTGTGCTAAGTGATCCAAATGTGAAGGAACCGCAACCATTTGAACACCCAGTTCAGCTCCATTTTCTCCACTTTATTCCTGAGGATAAAAGCTCACCAAAACTTGTCAAAATTTGTTAGTTTAAATAAAATGCATATATAAACATTGATTTTCTCCCAAATAACCGGAAAGTTGGCGTATGTCGGTTTTAACGATTGCCAACACACGCCCCAACTTGAACTTTTGTTCATCCTCGAGAAAAGAGCTCAAAATTAGAACCTCTGGATCAGGATTGCATCAATATCATTATTCAATAAATATTAAGTGTACAAGATAATACTCTTTATTATTTGTTAACATAAACTCGTACAAGTGTATCTCAACCTAGTACTTATACCTGTGGGGTTTCCAAAATGTTACCACGCATTAGGTGGTTGAAAAATAGAACAACCAAGACAGAGAAATGTTAACTTACCCTTGTTCAGAATAGGTCTTGGAAAATCTTTTCTTTATTTTTGAAGTGTTAGTTCCTCTATTGGTACTCTCAAATCGCTCAAGTGGCATTTTATTCATCCTCACCAAGGCCTAAAATCCAATTCTAATCCCTATATTCTAAAGGTTTATGTAGAGCTCAAGGTAGGGCTAGAAATGACCTACTTAGGCTGTATAGTATTGTTGAGTCAAAAATTGGACCTAATGAAGATCGTGCCACTTCGCATTCCGGTCATTAGAGATATAGCGTTCAGGGGTGAGGGAGAGAATGGACTCACGCCAAAGGAACGAAGAAACACAAGCGCAACGATGTGAGGTACTGATTAGTCCATCAAGTTGGATCTTGTGTTTAATGATACTGTCTATATGACTTCTTTATTTTGAGCAAGTTCCTCTTTATGAAATATTTTTTGGAGAGACATAATTTTTTGGAGTTTAAGATCAACTCTTTCTTTTGTCTCCTTTTCTTTTAATGAAAGATTGAGGGATGACTCATGATAACTTTGAAGTCTTTTTATGTAATAAACTATATAGGTAGGTATAGAGTGGATAATTGAAGAACTTGGCTCATGTTGGTTGGTGGAGGAATATCTAGCGGAATGGATGCTTTATTCTACTGTGGAACTAGCATTGCTAGATATGAAAAAGGCTAACAAACAAAAGGGTATGCGAAAGGAAATGATCAACTTTGAAGAGTCACCACTCCTTAAGGTCACAAGTTTCGACAAAACTCAACACAGTCATAAGTGGTTAAATTATAGGCTTAGTACTTTTGGCTTTGGTAGAAAGAAAATCCCAATGAGGAACATATTTCAAAATATTTTTATATTTTCAAAATAAAATTAACCTTTACGAGACTTTTCCTTACTTGAGGTATAAACAACTAAGCTCTTATCGTAGTTGTATCATATCTTTGAACAACTTAAACTTGGATCACAATTGTCTGGCCAACTAGATAAAGACTATGCAGAATCACAATTTATACCAATAAATGTCAAAATAAACAAGAGTACTAAATTGTAAACCTAGTATTTAGAGAATAAGATAAAGCAATTTTTTATCATCTCCTTGGGTAAAAATCAACATTTATACTTTTATTCAAAGGGAATTGTTTTTGGTATTTTTAGTTTTTTATTTATGCAAATGACGAATGCAACTAAGCAAACTCAATTTTTAAGGCAGGACGACAGGTAAGGCAGGGCAATAGATTAGGTAGGGCAAGGCGACAAGCAAAGCAGGCTGGACAATCTGGCAAGGCACTAGGAGCAACAGTAGTGGCAATAGTGAGGCAAATGCGAGAGAGGACGAGGCATACCTTATTGAGCTAGGGGCTCAAAACTGATGTGCTGGAACCAAGTTGTCAAAGCGTTGGCCCCTACTGTCACTGCGTCGGTATTGGCCGAAGATTTTCGGCCATCTACCGTGTTACCTAGTGTGACGACCAAGCGTTTGACGAACATTGCCCATCTAATCAACTAGATTACTTACTATTTCTCCTACAGTGTGAGGCCTCATGCAAAACGCTCGAAATAGGAAGGTTATTGGGCCAATGATGGCCCTTCCCATCCTATAGTGGGACCTTGGTCATGTGGGTAATGAGACCCTCCAACCTCGTATTGCCACGAGCTCCCAGCTTCGTGGTGGTCAGTGCCCATCCCTCAAAAACTTTTTGGCGCGTACCCATAGGTTTGGGGGTTCCATTTATCCCACCTAGCACTAGGGTCAAACTGATGAGGTGTTGCGGTGGCTCCCATCCACGGATTGTGGTGAGGATCGTTGTGTTCATGTTGATTGTGAAAATGCTCGGCTCGCTAGCGGTGTGCGCGACTACGTGTCAATGGCCCAGAGATGCTTTGTCTAGGGGGACCCATGACATTAAAATTGAGGGTCACATTTTAGGCGGCATAGAGGCTGAGCCTTGGATTAGGCAGGCAGACCTCGGCCGTGGTTCCCGGAAATCTCATATAATAGGTCTCATATTCATCTACCCTCAAAATATGCCCTTGAGTGAAGTGGTCATTCCCTACTAATGGGAATGGTGTCTCTAAAAAGGACACTTCAGCATTCTCTAAAATTCCCAAACTTTCCGCAATGCGGGTGACAAGAGAAGTGCAATCTATGTCACCAAACATATTCCTCATCTCTAGCCAGTGCAATACCATGCTTGCTATTGGATTTACGGGTTTCTTATTTACCATAGTATATAGGTATTGTAGTTCATCCAAGCGCACAATATTCATAACATGTCTAGAATTAATGACCATAGCAAGCCAACAGTGCATGAATCTAAGAGTGGGATTATGTATTTCATTCATGCGGTTAAAGCCTTTTAGTCCTGCAGGTGTGACTCTACATCTCACGGAAAAACCTAGATGTCTTGCAATGAACACAAATGTTTCATTGAAAAATCTAAACGAGAATCTAGTTCCATTATGTAGAATGCGTAGAGTACTTAGAAATTCAAGGGTTAGAAGGCGCGAACCTTTTTCTGGGATGAAGTTGTTCCATTCGACCGCCTGAAAGGCATTGTCGAAGTCGTCTAGAAGACCAGTCTTCATTAGCAACATCGGGTTGTATGACCGCGCGTGCTGATAGGTTTGGTTTTTGAATGCCTCAAATATATGTCGTTCATGGTCGCTATGGAGGATGATCTGCTCCTCCAACGTTAGCACCCTGATTCTGAGGCCTTGATCAGCACTAGATGGTTCGGCTGAGTTAGGTTTAGGGATGAGAATTGCACGGATCGACCCATCGATCCATCGCCTCGGGTCAAGTAAATTGGTGTAATGGGCCACAGGGCCGCTCCAGAAAAAGGTAAAGCCAGAATGAGTCTAGTCCAGTGGATCTAATGGTTCCATGGTCCGGTTCTATCCCCTCCAGAGATGGCCAAATGGGCCAAACCATGTGGGCCGAACCGAGCGGCCTGTTACTGTGCTTCGGGCCGGCCCGGTTCGGTTCGTTTTGAAAACTAACCGTGCCGGCCTGGTTCGGCCCAGCGAATCGTGCCTGGGCCTGGCACACGGCCCGTCGGGCCGGCACGGTTCGGTTCGCATAGTAACGGCCCTGTTCGTTACTATGCGAACCGAACTGGCCCGGTTTGGCCCGGTTGGCCCTGTTTACTGTAGTAGTGTGAAATTTGAAAATTAAACCGTCCAGGGCCCATTTTCTCCCGCCGTCCGCACGGCGAACGTGCTAAGAGACCCACGCGGCAGCGAGGTGCATCTGCGGGCTGCGGCTCTGCTCACCGGCCCCGCGCGCACGGCGCACGCGACGCGGCCACGTGCCCCACACCCTAACGGCGCTGTCCCGGCCACAGCTTTGGCGGGCCCTGCCTGTCCCCGCGCCAGGCACTCGTGCGCCCCGGCCAACGCCACGAAGCCACGTGGCCCGGTGCACCTGCCCCGTGCCTTTTTCCTCCCAGCTTGCGGTGTGGCGTGCGCCAAACGCTGACACGTGGCACGAACCGGGTGGGCCGATTCGTTCGGTTTGTTCGGTTCGCTTTATTATTACCCATTGCGAATATAGCCGTTTATAGCCGTTTGAACCTTTAAAAATTCATAAAAATGGCAAACAATTCCAAAAAATCTCAATTTTTTTTTCTATAGATAGGTTACCACACCCTCTTCTGCCAGCCACCCTTGCAACCATTCTCTCTTGAGTCTCTTGTGTGCATTACGTTTTTGCGATTTGTGAGCTAAATAGGCGTTGCTAATTGCAAATTTGGGCAAAATTCGAAATATTTCAGGAAAATATTTCTGACTTTCATATTGTTGGTGTGATCGTGTGAGGTTGATATATTTTCATATATTTGTTTGCTATATGTTTGATTTGAGTATTGTGATTGTAAATTAACTGTTGTTTTGTTATTTCATGTGTAGATAGCTTCCCGAAAGGGCTGATGGTCGTTCTTCGTATGACGAATTTCCCCTTAGCCAGTTTGGATTAACACCAGATTACTACGAGCCAATTGGCCAGAGTCTTCCGGAACCAGTTCAAGACACGGAGACTACCGGAACCGAGGATCGTCCCTATGGTTCCGGTTCAACCTGTGCTTCTGGCTCCGATACCGTCAGATCGAAGCGGACTCGACTGAACCGGTTGGAAGTGTGGAACGACTACGAGGAGTTGAAGCACCTTGTGGACGAGAGGCTAGTGAGGTATGGGGCTAAATGCAAAATTTGTGGACAGGAGTTGTCGGCGGTGTTGGGATGCCGCAGAATGTAAGAAGAGGAAAGGTGTTCAAATGAGGCAGCAACAGTTGAGCTATAACCCTGATGGTTCGGTAAGTAACTGGGAGTATAATCCCGAGGTAGCTAGGGCGGCGTTGTGCCCATTAATCTCTTCTGAAGATTTACCTCTTGGTTTTGGTGATTCTCCTGCTTTCGAAGAATATATAAAAATTGCTTATAATCCTAGATATAGTAGTGTTTCTCGTCAAACAACGACTAGAGATTTGAAAAAATTAGATGCCGCCAACAAAATAAAGTTAAAAGAACAATTTAAAACCTGTACATTTACTGTGTTGTTAACCTCGGACATCTGGGCTGGTAGGGCTAGAGAATATTATTTAAGTGTTGTTGCTCATTATGTTAACCAAAACTGGCAAATAGAAAAAAGAGTAATTGCTCTTCACCTTATTGATGTTAATCACACCGACGAAAATATTGCTGATTGCATTTTGAATGTTGTTCAAGAATTCAAAATTACCGATAAAATTTTTGCTATTACCTTGGATAATGCATCTGCTAATACTAGTGCCATGAATATTTTGAAACCTGTTTTATCTATGTACGCCGAATCATTTTTAATGCCTCAACATTGTGCATGTCATATTATTAATTTAATTGTTAAATGTGGTTTTAAAAGATTGCAACTTTATCTCTAAGTTATTCGGGATGCCATCTCATTTTTAAATAGTTCTAATACAAGAATTGCTGCATGGAAAAACTATTGTCAAACGTCATCTATTCAGCCTAGGAAATCTGGCCTAGATATGCCTATTAGGTGGAATTCCACCTATCTTATGTTGTAGCACATATTACCATATAGATAGGTTTTGAAAGTTTTTATTAACACTCAGTATCCAACTCAAGATGGAACAACACTTTTGACTCCACAGGTTTGGCAAGTACTTACTCATTTACATTCATTTCTTGAGATTTTTTATGAAGCTACCGTTAGCGCTTCTACTGTGTATGAGCCTACATCTTGTTCCATTATTATGTTCATTTATCACATTTCTAATCAATTAAAATTGTTTGAAAATGATCCTATTTTATTTGATGCAGTTAGCCATATGAAAGCTAAATATTTAAAATACTGGAGAGATATTCCATTCTTATATTCTTTTGCTTTTATTTTAGAACCTAGAGCTAAACTTCCTGGATTAACTAATGCTCTAACACAACTTGGTGTTGCTACTAGAATTGATTATTCAAATTATTTTCTAGAAGTTAGAAGTAAACTTAATGATTTGTATTGAAAATATGAAGAAAAGTATGCAGGAGTTCGTCTACCACGACCACCACCATTTCAACAGACGGGGAGAAAGATGTCCTTTTGGAAGACTATCACGGGGAAGGACACTTCAAATTCTTCGGGCGGTTCAACTCGCCTGACTGCATAGGCATCCCGCGGAGCTGTTGGCGAGCTTGCCTCCTATCTAGCGAAAGACGTCGTCGGCTTTCAAGAAGAAGAGTTCAATATTCTTCTATGGTGGCGGCAGCATGGTGGAACATATCTGATGCTATCCATACTAGCACGGGATGTGTTAACTGTTCCGGTCTCCACGGTTTCTTCCGAGTCCGCTTTCAGCCTCGCTGGGAGAATACTGGAGGAGAGACGGACTTCCCTCCATAGTGATATGGTCTAAATACTGCTGAGTACAAAGGATTAGGCATTAGCAAAAAGTCGACAGCAAAACATCGTCGCCGAGAGACACAATGAAGAGTTGGCGGCTTCATTCGGGGGCTTAGAACTTGATGACTAATAGAAGGGCCCAATATTTTTATTCATGTATTGTAGAGCTTTAGGCTGTACTCTTTTTTCTTTGCCAAGGTTTTCTCAAATTGAGTTTTTACTTGGTAAAGTTTTTAACGAGGCAGTCATGTAAATACACGTTAATAAAAAAGCTCTGCAATGCATTTTTTATATTTGTCCATATATATTTGAAATTTTAAAATTATTTACATAAATTATGGTTCACATTTCTAAATTTTTTGAAATTTTACACGAAAAACGGGCCAACCGGGGCCTACCGAACCAGGGCCGGCCCGGTTCGTTCGGTTCTCCCAGCGAACTGAACCTGGGCCGAACAGCCGGCCCATTGGTTCGTTTGGCCCGGTTCGCATAGTAACCGGGCCAAACGAACCGGGCCGGCCCGGAACCGAACCGTGCCAAACCGGGCCGGCCCGTTGGCCAGGTCTGCCCCTCGCATAGCTAGGGTTTCTCTAGAAGCTCCATGACCACAACTATCCTCCGCTGCTGCCGAGGAGCCGACTACCTTGCGACCACCCCAACACCCCTCACTGCTGACCTCCTCGCCGTCGGTGAAGACCATGGAGACCTCTTGATGTGCCGCCTCCAATCTACCCCAACCAGCATTTTCGCCCGTCGACTCCGCCATCGCCTTGGGTACTGAACTCCCATCATTGGCATCCTCTTCAGGCCTTCCTCCTTAGTCCTTGCCTCATCACCGACCTGGTTGACGTCCACTTCAACAGGATGCGTCCTCCTCTCTAAGTGGTACAACCTAACACCTCTTCCCCCCTATTGGCCATACTCTACCCCCAATTCCCAATATTGTGAAAATTGTGTGGATTAGTAGATGTGGAGTGTGATGGGTTTGTTCTGTGTACAAAGACTATGATTTTGATTAGTCTCATTCTTTACCTTTTCAAAATTATTCAGGCCATATTATTGATATCTTTTGTGTTTTTCATAATTATGTAGGTAATATTACCAATATTAATTGGTATGCAGGGTCTATCTTGTGTGTATAATGAACAATTTATTTTCTAATGATTGTCTAGCATACTCAAGAATGTCCATTACCTGTTGGAGTTCTAAGGTTTGGTAGAAGATGGTACAATCCTTAAAAGAAAAAACACTAAAAGGTTTGATAAAATGAAAGTCTCTAGGTACAAACTTTAGCAGTTCATGTCTGCAGAGGAAAAGATTAGATCTTGCTAAAAATATGCCTGGCTGCATATTTTAGGTCATGAGAAATCTCAGAAAGGCATGCTAGTGGTAGCCAATAAAACCAACTTTTAGTCAGTTTGTTCTAAATTTCTAACGATGCTCAAATGTTGTTGTGACATACTATATCACTAAGCAAGTAAAAAGGAAATAAGTTGGCCGAAATAAAAATAAAGAGTATGATTTCAGAAAGTAATAATAGAACAAAAAATGAGGACTAATTTACTGATTGCATGGGAGAGGAAGGCAGGATCCCATGGGAGACGAAGGAAGTGCCACAGTTTGGTTGGCCTTTGGCTACACTTGGATGCAAAATTCACAGCGTAGGCTTATAAGACATGAATTTAGCATGGTACAGTCACTTGAATATCGGATTGACCGATTTTGATGATAAAAGGTAGAGCCATGGAGACGATTTTACCGAAACCAGCTAAGGGCTATTATTGTTCAGAGGCTGTTATGTTGGCAAATCCTAATCAAAATTATTCTATTGTAGTATAGACTATGAAACAATAGATTGATGCATTGCAGTGTTATATATATATGAAAAATTGAGAACTAGCACTAATATTTAATGTATTATATGCCTTAAGCTTGCTGTTTCATGGTGGTTAATATTTTTCTATGATGCGAACTGTACTTATAAGTTTGACCCCTTATTTTGTTACTGTTTTGTTCTGTTGTACCCTGAAGTTCTTATTCTTTATGTTTTCTTTGTTGTAGCAAGTCACTGCCTAAGATCAAGTAAGGCAACAAGTGAGCGATTTCTTATTTAAATGGATGCTGCTCAAATGCAAGAACAAACACGGAATGTATCAAGCCAACCATTCACTCCTGTTTCACATACCAGTCGTAGCCCTCAAGGTTTATGTGCTGCAATGTATGATCATGAATAGTTTGTGCAAGATCTAGAATCAGAAGAAGATTTAGAAGATGAGGAATATTTGGAGGTTCAGGATGAAGTGGAACAAGGAAGAGAAGAAGGTGATGATATTGCTGGTGATCAAGGGAGGAAGTTTCTGTCAGATGCATGGAAAGAGTACATTCGTATTCGTACTGGAGAGGTTGCTACAAAGGGACAGTGCAAGTATTGCGATGCTCGAATTAGTGCCAGACGTGGAGGAGCAACAAGTGCATTGCTTAAACACTTGAAAAGGTGTAAGGCACGAAAGAAACCCTTAAGAGTAGTCGATCAATTGCATACCACAGTCATGTCTCCTGATGGTGTCACTTTGAGGGATTGGAAATTTGATCATGATGTTTCAAGGAAGGAGATGTGTCGAATGATCGTACTTCATGAGTTACCATTTTCCATTGTGGAGTATGATGGGTTTCGTAAGTTGTCTCAAGTTTGAACCCATTATTCAAAATGGTGTCTCGAACTATGGTGAAAAATTATTGCATCAAGGAATTCGATGAGCAAAAAGAAGCTTTGAGAGAAGTTTTCAAAAGCATCAAATCAAGGATTTCGCTAAGTATGGATTTATGCACATCGAATAAGACATTGGGATACATGTGCATAACCTACCATTTCATCGATGATGATTGAAAACAGCAAAAGAGGATAATCAAATTCTCTGACATAAGGACACCACACCAGGTGTCGCCATGTTCAATGTTGCCTTGAAGTCAGTATAAGAATGGCATTGTGAAGATAAATTATTTGCTATTACTCTGGGCAATGCTAGCAATAATGATACAATGTCTAGATTGTTGAAGACTAACTTGTTGGAGAAGCACATACTTCCTGGAAAAGGTAGAGTGTTTCGCCAACAATGTGCAGCTCATGTGCTGAACCAATTAGATAAATGCAAAACTTGTTATAACTTACTAATTTTAGTAAACTCTTCAGAGTGTTGTAATCTCAATTGTTTCATGCCAAACTTGACAGAAGAAAGGGTACTTCCCAATTCCTACTGGGAGCACAAACAGTCAAAAGAAGTTTGATGGAAACATAGCTTATGGGGTGGGGTTGGATCGGTACAAGGCATTACGGGTTGGAATGGGTTGGGATGGGGTGTAAATTTTCGGGTTGAAACCCAATGGTTCAAATGGGGTCACCCAGCTAGGGTTCTCCACAATCCTCCCCAGCCCCCGCCCCCTCCCGGCCGCCCCCACCGGCGCTGCCCCCACCCCCTCCGGCGCTGCCCCCGCGAGCTGCCCTCCGATCTGCCGCCGTCGCCTTCACGCCCTCCCCACCGGGTCCTCGTCTCCCTTGCCACCCCTAGGCCAGCCTCGGCGGCGCTGCTCCCGCTCCCGCGAGCTGGCGCAGTAATCACTTGCCATTGATTTCTCTTCGCCATTGATTTCCAGGTATTGGAAGGCCTTCGTCGATTGCCTTATAACAAAGAATGTGCAGACTGCAAGTCAAAGTAGGTTCTCTTCGTCATTGATTTTGTTTGCCCATTCCTATTTCTTTAGTAATGGCAAGCATTGGTGATTAATTTCGGCTTTTATTCAGTAATCCGTAATGGCAAGCATTTTATTCAAGCCTTCGTGGTGGTGATTGATTGTGCCTTTGTGAACCTGCGATGGCCAAATGGGGTGGAATGGGTTCAACCCAAATTTAAAAAACGGGTTGGCTTGGAATGGGGGAAGTGCATACGTGGACATGTATCGGTTGGATTCAATAATCTAATTTATGGAATGTGTTGGGGTGGGCAGGGGGCAATTTTTTTCTGGGTTGGGTCGGGTTAGGGGTGGGTTTAAACCCATTCCCACCCATTCATACTACATTAACACTTACCATCTTAATGGAATCTAGAGAACAATAAGAGCATCCCCAGGAGACCCTGTATAGCTGCCCGCTATATATTACTGTAGGGTATGAGGATGTTATACCCGACGAAGAAGAGGAGAAAGGTGTGAATGATGAAGAACCAAGAGATGAGCTACCGAAGACGATGAGAAGTGAAGCGCGGACCAAGCCAAGTCCCGCTGAATTCACTGAGACACAACTGCTACCCTTCCTACATCGCCAACGCAAGTCAACTGTGGACGCGCAGTTTGGCAAGTTTGTTGAGGTAATCAAACAACTATATATCAACATACCATTGCTAGATGCAATGCGGGTACCGACGTATGCCAAGTACCTGAAGGACATCCTCAACAACAAGCATCCGTTGCCAACGTCGAAAGTCATTAAATTTACTGAAGAGTGCAGTGCGGCGATTTTGAACACTCTCTCTGAGAAGAAGAAGGATCCCGGCTACCCGACCATCTCGTGCACCAATGGTGCACAACACTTTGAGCGTGCTTTGTGCGACCTCGGAGCCAGCGTCAGCATCATGCCCAAGGTAATCTATAAAGGATTAAATCATTCTACCTTGTCGCCTACTGGCATGACCCTGCAGCTGGCGGATCAATCGATTCGCCATCCAATTGGAGTCACGGAGGACATACCAGTGAAAATTCAAAATTTTCTGGTACCCATGGACTTCGTGGTGCTGGACATGGAAGTAGACACCAAGACGCCCCTCATTCTTGGGAGGCCATAATAATGTCATAATAATTGTTACACAGCTACTTATTACAATTGTTTAATTAAAAATGACATAATAATGTCCATAATATACCAGAGTGCAAAAATTCAAATATGCAGCGGAAAAGGTATGATGATGCTCCAATCCGACCCTTGAGCGCGAGCTAATCCACATCGAAGTCCAAAACAAGATCCTCCTGATCCTGAAGATAGACCGGACCTAATCCTTCTCCTGAATACAAATTTATCCGTGGTTTGTATAATGAGTATACGGCTACCCAGCAAGAGTCCTTATAAATGATGCAAGGATATAAACAAGAATAGGGTGGCTATTTTGCATAAACACCTACACTAGTCAGATTATTCAAAGTGTTGTAAAACAAATTTGTAGAACAATTAATAGTGATACGATTCCCAAGAAGAACACGCAAAGCTCAGCTTCCGAAGCCCCTCTAAAGAACAAAACTTGCCTCGAACAACTCAAACTACACCAACCCATCAGGTTAATTATTAACACATGAGACTACCATGTACGACCTTCCTCCCTTCCCATAACCGTGGGAATGGCTATCATGATAGTTTTAACTCTGCAGAGTGTAGCACACTTTACCCATAAGCCGAGTGAAACTTTTGCGTCTTCATTAGTTCCCTCTGTTAACACCGATACCCCCTCTAAGGTTTAGACACTCGGGTCCCCCTCTTGAGCCAACGGACCGCAGCCCGATCTTTTCAAGTAAAGTGTGTTAACAGTCTTCCCTAACTACTAAGCCAGGACTAGCACATGGTGATCAACATGTTAACGCTAGCACTTATGGTTGCGCTTGTATGGTTTGGCCGGATAAGCACACGTCCAAAGTCCTTAGACCAAGGTGACTACCTCCACAACAATCCTCAATCCACAAAACCACCCAACTTTCCACCTTAGTCAACACACGTCACGTAGGTTTTAGTTGATTAGGTTATTAAAGTAACTCAGCACCTCCAATCATACCAAGTCACAAGAGTAATTAAATGATTAACCTAATCAACTACCAACCCACAAGCACTAGCAACTATGCACAAGGATAGGCTAGGAAAATAACTAAGGCAGCAATAAATAGGTTAAATTCACAGGGTCAATGACGCAGTGTGAATATATAGGTTTCTACCCTTCCCATCATTTTATGCATGAGAAAAATAAATAAAAATAATAAACGGATGAGTTTTGTAAACTAGGGAGAGCAAGAAGCAACTATCTTGCCTTGATAGTACTCTGGGTCTTGGGGAATGTCCGTCGATTAGGGTTTGGTCAAGAGACGATGGACCGCTCCCCCAGACAATTAGGGTTTTGATCAAGGAAGGGGATGGACGATCGGGTGTGGCCGAGGAAGATTAGGGTTTCAGGGTTTGTCGGTCGAGAGGAGCGGACATTCGACCGGCAAGGGTTATGACAGAGGTCGACCGGAGTTAGGGTTTTGGCTGAGAGTCGAGCTAGGGTTTCAACTGAGAGAGGAAGTTTTCAAAGGAGACTCGACCAGGGTTTTGGCTCGACCGAGAGGATTTATGTTTGGTCGGCCCAGTTTACAAGGAATGTCGATCAGGGTTTAGGGTTTAGGGTCGGAGAGAGAGGTTGGCTCGATCAGGAGATTAGGGTTTCGGTCGAGCTTGGTTTCAATTGAGAGACAAAGTCAGGGTTCCGACTGAGGAATGAATAAAAGCGAGGAGTGAGCTTTTGCATTTAAATTTGTAATTTTGTAAATTGAAATGAAAATAATTAGTAAGATAAATTCTTATATGTAAATAATTGTTTGAGAATTTAGGGCTTTTCATATAAGAATCATAATAACTTAATTTAAATTTTGCCTTTTTTTAAAAAAAGAAAAACTTGGGACATTCTAATATTTATTAGGATGTCACAAAACCTCCCCCCTTAACATAATCTCGTCCCCGAGATTCGGAGAAGGGCAAGGCGGGTATTCCTCCCCCCTTAACAGAATCTTACCCGCCCATCAAATTCGGAGAACGGCCTTGAAATAATCTGAAAATCTTGGGCCTGTGGGTCATGACCCATCATGCTTTGAACTGCACACTCTGATGTTTTCTTTTAAGCTTGATTCCAATACCAAGATACTTTCTTTCTCCATGGTAAACCCTTGGGGCTTCCTCACATGATGGTCTCCATCATCATTTCGTCGTTTCCTTCGCTTTCCAAACACGATATTTCATTTGACTCTCCAACAGGGTCTTTTATATATCCAAGTCATATCGATGTCCTGTAGGCAAGATCTTAGGCTTGTTCATTGCCTCTTAACTCATAATTCTTTTCTCCTCAATCAGTGATCTAATTCATTGACATCCCCTTGTATGGCCATCTTTGGTTTCTGATGTTTCCTCTTCTTTGGCGGTATGCTTGATCAAATCTTTAGACAATAATAGATAAGAGGGAATAGCAGTTGAACACAAAGGAGGTACAGTAGAGAGAAAGATAGAGAATAGAAATCTCGTTTCACAATTGGTTCATACTATCGCACGATTGCTTCCTCCTTGCATGCGGTTTTTCTTCAATCCAAACTTCCAGCGGAAAAAGGTAAGAGAGTTTTACTTTTGAGCATTGGAAGAATATAGAGAGTAGACCGAGTGAACAGAAAGAAATCCTGATCCACCAATGGCTGGTATTCTTGCATGTTGCTTCCCTTTGTCTGTTGATTCCTTCTCGATGTTCCACAATAGTTGGGAAAGATAGGAGGCTAAGCAACATCCCACTTTTAAAATAGTTTTGAAATTTTGATTTTAGCACTCAATGCAAAGATTCAAACGAATAAGATCCAACACTCTGTTAAATATCTTGATACGCACTAAAGTGATACAAGACGCAACTAAGAACCAACTCAAGCATGGCATATAGCACAAATAACAAATTAATTGTTATAATAATGCCGTCATTATCAGCTACTTTTTCTCCATGCATAGGGAGTATTTAAGTTTCATTTAGTGAAGCTCTAAACTATTTTAAAACAAAGAGAGAAAATTTTTTGTACGAAAACACGGGGAGTGTGTCGTACGGTTTCTTTTCTTTTTCTTTATATACAAATCAATTTTTTTAAAACCTTTTTGCAATAAATTTTTTTTCAACCATTTTTGTTTCTTAACCAAATGCTCCTTTATTTTTGTCAATAAAATCTTTTGTATTTTACTTTTTTTTTGTATGCTCTTTTTGTAAATCAAATCTCACTATCCCTTTTCTTTAAACACCATTTTGCAAGATTTTATTTTGAATCATTTTCCACTTTTTGTCTATAAAAGAAAAATGCTCCTTTTGTAAATAAAATCTTTTTTTTATAACACATTTTTGGAAGAACATTTTATTTTTGAACTACTTTCATTAATGCACCCCCTTTTTTGTAAATCGAATCCTTTGTATTTTGAAAATTTTTACACCCTTTTTTTTAAAGAACATTACCTAGACTGGCTGGTATTTTCAATTATCCTAACCCCCGTTACCTAGACTGGCTGGTATTTTAAATAATTAAGATATAGAGGATTATCTATTTAAACCCTCGTTCCCTGTGAATTCGATAACTCTAGGAATACTCCTGGTGAAAACTACAAGCAATATCCGTCCGCTTGCGGATTAATTTCTTTGAGCGTAAGAATCACCAACAGAGGCTGACCGTGAGGCAAAGCGACATAGTGCGGTCAGAGCTCGTGAAGCATGTGCTTCAACTGAAGCACTAAGGGGAAATATCCTCGAAGCACACAATAGATTGTTCACTTGTTTAAATGAAATGTATCATTTACAATTCCGTAAAAGCATGTTTGGTCCATAACCTTGCAAGCAACATGTAATTTAAATTTCCCTAATGCATTAAGTACTAGTGCTGACACACGAGTACGAGTAATCTACATTGTGGACCCCACTAATACCTTCCTCGCAATGTGTACATCGAACATTGGTAGCTTCTCATTGTATGATAGGTTCATTAGCATGTTGGGAAGAAAGGAATTAGTGGAATCAACAATACAGATACTCTACGAGATCTATCCGCATGTGACATCCGGAATCTACGAGTAGAGATGCAGGATTTTTATTAAAAAAAGGACAAATAAATGCATTATACTAGTTAAGGAAAGAAACAACCTGTGCTTCGTAGTATAATTGAGGTCTTGGAACGAAAGTATAACACTGCAGGACGAGGAGACTTGGTTGGCAAACGTTACCAGGGGTGATATTTATAGATCCATGTCCACGCCGGAACGGACAGGCGGGGAGGAACGGGTAGGGTGAGGGCTGCGAGGACTAGGGCATACCACCGTAGGAGTCGAACTTCAGCGGCCTGGCAATTGCACATCGTCACCACCCATGCACGACGCACGCCTGATAGCTCGGACTCCGCGATCAACGACACGGCGAACGAAATCCTTCAAATCAGCGAGGATGACATCCTGTCTAGACATCCGAGCATCATGTTCACGCCATCGTTCATGTTACGCCGGTGCTCATCAATCTAAGGACAAAAAATCAACTCAATGGATCGATTTATAAATAACAAAATAGAAAAATTCAAATGTAGTGTTCACGGGCTTACCGACATGTGAAGGGAAGATCCAAGTGCGGGGTAATAAGTATCCGTGATAGTGGGAGGCTAAAGGGCATCAGGTGTGTCATCCGCCCGAAGAAGACGCACACGGGTGCGTAAAGTGTACCGAGGTAGGCTCTGAAATTGACGTTGCAGTGTCATCCATTCTGTGGAAACACGTCATTCGGAGCATCGTCCCACTCATGAACCCACTTCTGCATCGTTTGCACCCATGTTGAATTTTTTGGGTTCCCACCACAACGAGTGTACCTGCGTTGAGCGAAACAACATATATTAGTTAATGTGCACAATAAGTACTTCTACAATTTCATTATGTAAAGCACAAAAAGAATAAAACTTCGATCGCATACCTATGCACGCGGTCTGGCGCCCTATCTCTTGAAGGGATAGGGAAATCCCGTCATAGGCCGAACTGTCGCATCACACGGTTCGGGAAGTGGTCCTCCATAAACACGTCGTATAACAACTTACGCCGTGTGAGCCAGAAGTGACTGTCCCGAAAGCACTGAGGGGAAAGGCCTCGGGGAGCTTGTGGGTACATCTGACCTAGCACAGGGTGTGGCTCCCAAACAACGTCCATGTCATTCAGGTGGTCGAAGCGCTCCACGAAGTACTCGTACACGGACACCACATCGTGTCTCGCCCAAGTCACCTGCGTCGCACGACCAACAAACGCATTATAAACATATCAACAATAACGAAACGGGATGCATCTGAGTTCTTAACTTACGCCGACACCAAAGGGGCCCAACAGTCGGTCTATCCACTAGAACCTTACCGTAGAATGCATCACCGTATGGTGATGCGTCCACGCTGGGACGTCCAATAGTGAACTGTTCAAGAGACCACACATCACAAACATAGGGCATCCGGTGAGGACTGAATTCTTCCCATTTCGGCGGCAAGCAAGGTATAGGCCTCTCAGTGTGGCAGCAAGAACAGCGGATCCCCAACTGTACGATGAGACTGCCTCCAAGTTCCCGTCTGCAATGGCACGCGTGATTGGAATGAACCGAGCGTCCACAAAGGAACTGTTTGAGTTGGTGAACATCACCCACCTAAACAGCCAAAGCAAGTATGCCTCTAGGTGGCGAGCAACCTGGTCGTCCGTCGGATCATCAACCATCCTGTTCAACTGTGAAAAAAATTCATCATAAGTCAACATGCAACAATAAACAATGAAACATAACACATGTGAATGACAGTGCCACTGTAGTGAATTATACCTCGAACTTCTCTAGCCATTGTAGTGTAGGACCCTGCTTCTTGTTCTCTTGTATCTCTGGCTGTTGTACGCCTTGTTGGGCCTGTAAACCTGATGGAATCGAAGAAGCAAGTTGTCCACCCAGTCGTACTCTACTGGTAGGTCGTCGAGTACCAACACCATCCCACGAAGTGGCAGACCCAATAACATCACCACATCTTGTAGCGTCAATGCCATGTCACCGCACAACAGGTGAAATGTGTGGGTTTCTAGGCAACATCGGTCCACGAACGCAGTCAGCAAGTGCCTGTTCAGTGGGAACCATGGAGAGTGATGCAAGAACTCCGGTCCATCCTCTAGCTTGGCCCCAGCCTCGTCAGCGTCGGATCTCTGCATCATCCAACAAAAAGGTAGAAGTCCAGCCGCCGCAAGCCTGCAAGTTATCAATGGTGGTGGTTAGTCATGTTTTCAATAAATACAATTTCTTTATCCCTAAACCCTTTAACCTCACGTACCTCCCAAACCACCTCCTATCAAGCATCCAAACATTGTGCGAGTGCCTTGTTCTCAACACGCTCATGGCTGTGCAACTGATGTATCCTCTCATCTAGCAGCTCGGGGGTCACCACAGCCATATCTGCAAATCCAACATGCGTTAACATATAGGTTAGTTAATAAAAGTTAAAACAAAACTAGCATAAATAATAAAAAAAGCAATTAGTATACATCAAACAACCGCTAACTTACAATTCAGCTGACGGAGCTAACCAATAAATTACACATTACGTTGTGGGCATTTGTCTCTCCTATGCCCCATTGCATTACACATCCCACATCGCCACAATTTTCCTTCGCTCTGAGATGCGTCCATCTCGTTACGGATGCGCCGAGTATGTCGTCGACCCCTCTTTCCCATAGTGAATAAGCCACTATCCGGAATGCATATTCTGTCCGTGCCCCTTTACTTGATAAATGATCCGAACATTCTAAAACCATTTATATTTCTAGTCCATGTTTCAACAACTCTCACCATTAGGAAATAATAAGACACGTAGTTACATACGTCGTGTCGCATGGCTGCGCATACGGCAATTAAATGCGAGCAAGACCTACGCAACAATAATATTTTCTTGCATGTCACACATCTCCTAGCTAAGTTGCACGGGTATCAACCTCATGCGCAGCGCGCATGTTTGTTCCACCTTACCCGTCATTCGTCCTTACCCACACCTCGTACTTTCCCCGTTCGCTGCCCGTAGAGATTGCCATATGTAGCCTTGACCTCTCACTCTTCTGTTCTAAGTACCTTGTCATCATAGAGCTATAAATAACACCGGGTCTTTCTGCGTGCAATGCAGCCTTTTGATGACTCTCATTGAAGTACCCCCTGATATTATGCATTATGCCTCCTGCAATTGCAATTAGCGGCAATGGACGCAACCGTTTAATTACCCAGTTGTACACCTCGGCTAGGTTAGTTGTCATAACCCCAAACTGAGCACCATCGGTGTCATACAGCAAGGCCCACTTCTCCCTTGGCTCATTCCCAATCCAGTCTGAAAAACACCTTAGGTTCTTTCCATGACGACGAAGCAGCCCTGGTGCATCCACTCCTGTGAGCGAAGACAAGGGCTCAACAATATCAGTGGTGCCTGCTGCTGCTTGTCGTGTCATTTTTCGGATTGTGCTGCCAGTCAGCTCATCGAGAGTGGCCTATATTTAATCAAATTTCCGCTGTTGGTTCTGCTTACATAAGGCTTTAAATACAACAATGGTCTTCTTACTTTTGAACTGCCTGTGAAAATTGGCGGCAAGGTGACGCATGCACCACCTATTTTTCATGTCCGGCCAATGGAAAGGATAGCCCTCATCTTCCTGCAGGGTCTTTATTGCACTGCAAAGCTCTCGGTGTCAGTCATGTATTAAACATATGTCTAGCCTGTCCTCAACCACACCGCACTTGAGCTCAGTTAAAAACCGTAACCAGTTATCATAGTTCTCGCTTTCGACGAAAGCGAATGCAACAGGCAACAACTGATCATTTGAATAAAACATGCCTACAGCTGTCATAATTGTTCCTATACTTCCTGGTAAAAAATGTACCATCGCAACATAGCACCGGTGGACAATGCTTGCAAGCCTCAACACAGCACCCAAATGCAAAGAAAACACGCTTTAGTACCTTAAACCCATCATTGTCATCATCTGCATAGTCCTGAATATTGAAATACATGCTGTGATTTTTTGTCTTGAAGACCTCTAGCAGACGAGGTAGGTTGTCGTACGAAGCTTGATAGCTACCATAATGAGACACCAATGCCTTCTGTTTAGCCTCCATGCTTTTCCATAGTCAACCTTATATTTATATCTCGTTTCGTAGGCATTAATAATAAACTGCACCACTATATCCTGCATCTGAGTTATCTCTTGCTTCCACATAGCAGCAATCTAGATTGAACTCATGTTACGATGTTCCTGCAGCATGCCACTCAAGGTACATGTGTATGGGTGCACGCTTGAAATCTGCCACTTCAAAGCAAATTTAGACTTACTCGCGTACACCCTAAACTCGCAATCATTGTGCATGCATCGGACCGTGTACCTACTCTTGTCAGATTTGTCTACTTTGAACTGTCGTTGCATATGCATAGACCACATCTTCACATCATTTTGCACAGCGTCCTTTGAACCATATATTTGTCCTTCACACTCCTCACTCGCCCCAATAACAGTTGACGATCCATGACCATCATCTACAAGAAGCTCATTTGAATTGCTTCTATCCCATTCTTCTGTAATAGCCTTGTCTTCCTTGTCACTTGAACCATCATCCATTTGCAGCTGTTCCTCCTGCATCGCTTGTGCATCATCATTGCTCATATCATCCAAAATTGCTTCGTTACTCTCTCCCATGTCAGCTACATATTGTCTGTCTCAACCTTGTTCCTCAACAGCATGTTCCTCTCCACCTACTCTCACGCAAACACCTTGTTCTGCTACAATACCTCCTGATTCGTTCCACAATGTGTCAGCGTAGCCTCCCTGTATTGCTGTCCCACTATCTTGTCCAGCTTCGCCATCATTTTATGCTATAAGGATACTCGGCCTCAAGATAGCTTGCACCAACACAACAACCCAACAATTTCTCCTCTGATAGCCCTGTATAAACCTCAGCAGGCCATTCTCTGTGTTCAGGGCAGTTAGCTTATAAAATGGGGCTTCTACAGACTTAGTCCATAAAGCTTGTATCCAAACTATATGATTCTCCGGTGACCACCCAAATAATTGACAAATCCACATCTGCGGTCCATGAAGCATTATGTTGTTCGCATCTGGATAAATTGTTTGCACGTAAGCAAATTGACTAAGGTCTACCCTACTCGAACCTTCCATGATATTACCAGAACCATAATGGATGACAAACGGTAACGTATTCAATATTTGAAATTAATGAAAAAATTAAGTATTTCATTATTAACACCTACAAAGATAACTATACTGCTAAATTATCAATTATATTATCCTATTAAAAACAATACTCAATTATTGATAACTACAAAATTACCCCTAAAATCCGCAATGTTAAATATAAGTATAGTACTAAATTATCTACTATACTATCAGTAATATAATAAAAGATTGACTATTCTACCATGGTTTCAAATATATATTAAGAAAAATAAATAGTACAAATATATTAAAAAATAATTTTTTTACTATCCTTACCAACAACAGCTTGTTGGCGGCTTCCTTATACTCCCTCCCTCAACTCACTTCTCTCTTCGTGAGAATGAGGCTCTCTACTGTGTACAATGCTGCGGCAGCAGTGAGAATAAAGCTCTCCGCTGGGCGGCAGGGCTTTTATAGGTGAATGTCGTGCCCAAGCCGCCCTCACCGAGGGCTCCCTACCCTCCCGCCCTCGAATAGGGCGCCAGCATGTGGCGCGGGATCGAAGGCCTGGCCCTAGGCGCCCTCGCTCGCAGCGCCTTGCTGCCTTTGCGCCCTCGCTCGGAGCGCCCTGATGCCTTGGTGCCCTGGCGGAGGGCGCCTAGCCCTTGCCGCCCTCTAGCCTCAATATGCTACCCTGGCCAAGAGCGCCTAAGGGCATTTTTCCAATTGCGTGCACATCGTGGGCATTTTTTGGTTTGCGCATTTTTTAGGGCAAACAGTAAAAAAGCCCTATGATGAGAGTTCAGGCATATTAGTGGTGTGTATGTCCCTGACACGGTGACAAAAAAAGCTAGGCGAGGAGTCTCCGGCATGGAAGGAAGCTGCGGCAGAAGGAGAAGATGCGGCTGTAGAATCTAGGTCCCCACTTTTGAATTGTTTAATTATTGAAGTTTTGGCGATAATGACTTCAAGATTTTTAATTCAACTCACTTCAGAGCATTTAGGCTCAAATTTGTGAGTGTTTTCCTCGGTGGTGTAGCATCAAGCTCAAAAACAAGATTAAGGACATTTTTTCTAGTTTAAGGTTGGGAGAAGTATTAAACTTGTTGCTAGGTTTGTTCTTTCCCGTACTATTAAGTGGGGTTTCACATTATTACTTATCTGGGTAATAGTTCTCTCAATCACAAAAAATAACTTGTAGCAACTTTATTTTAGAAGGCTTAGCAATTCTCTTTACCAGAAGGATTCATGTTAACGCCGGACAAGACATCAACCACCCCTCATTTGTCCGGTGCATCTCCAGTAAGTACCAAGTTCACACCGGACAATTCTTCCTCCCATATCTTTTCGTCCGGTGTTCCACCAGAAACATACAAGTTAACGTCAAACAATATATTATTTAGGCTTGCGCTTGGTCCGGCAGTGCTTCCAGAAATCTTCCACTTTAATGTGGACGGATAAACCTCAAGCCTCTTTTTAGCAAGATTAATGCAGGAATTCACACCCACTTGAATGTCAAAAGAAAAAGGATGATAATGCTAAGTATGTTGGTCCTAAGAATTTGAATGATAATGCTAGATTAATTTAGATTCCAAAATACTTTCTCTCAAAATCCTTTGCTCTTGAAAGTGTGGAAACTAACCTCAAATGACCTGACTTAGTTTGGGTACCCAAATAACAAAAATGATCTTATTTATGTAGGTGAACTAAAAGAGTGGCGGCCCACATTGGGCATTTGATAGTAGATGCACTCAACACATGACGGACAACTCACGTATGTTCACCTCATTTGAGGATGGTGATGCCTCTACAAAAATCACTTTTGTTAACAATCGCAAGGGAGAGGTAAAAGGAAAGGGTAAAATTGCTATTTTGCCCGACTTGTCCATTGACAATGTTCTCCTTGTTGATCTCTCAATTTTAATTTGCTCTCCGTGTCCCAAATTTGTGACTTGAGTTTTCATTGTCTATTTTCAAAAAAGGGAGTTTTAATTTTCGACAAAACTGAAAAACTAATTTTGAAAGGCTTTAGATTTCAAAATCTATATCTTTTGAGATCAAAATCCAATGCCTCGTCTGTCTCTACGTGTTTAATCGCTAAGGTCTCTCTTTGTTGGCTTTGGCATCGCTGTTTTGAACATGTGGGCATGGAAAAAATTGAAAAAGCTTTCCAAAAATTAGTTGGTGGTTGGCTTGAATGATGTGAAGTTTGAGAAGAATAAGCTTTGTTGTGCTTGTCAAGCCGGCAAGCAAGATGCAAACACACATCCATCAAAAAGTGTTATGTCCATCTCTTGTCCACTCAAGCTTTTGCATATTGATGTGTTTGGCCTGACAATATATGCAAGCATCGGTGGAAACTCTTTTTGCTTTGTGGTCATAAATGATTTCTCTCGATTTACTTGGGTATTCTTTTTACCAAACAAGAGTGTTGTTGAAATTTTTTTCAAAACTTGGCAAAAAGGGCCAAAATGAATTTGATTCTTCCATCAAGAAGGTTAGAAGTGACAATGGGACGGAGTTTATTAACACCAACATTGAGGATTTTTGTGATGATTTTGGCATTAAATATGAACTTTCCGTCACATACACACCACATCAAGATGACGTGGTGGAAAGAAAGAATAGAACAATTATTTAGATGGCAAGAACCATGTTAGATGAGTATGGTACGCCCGACAATTTTTCGGCTGAAGCCATCAATACGGGTTACCATGCTATCAATCTGCACTATCTTCACCAACTTCTCAAGAAAACTTCATATGAGCTATTGGTTGGAAGATATTCAAAAATCTCATACTTTTGTGTCTTTGGGTGCAAAGTGTACATCTATAAAAACAGACACTATTTGGATAAGTTTCAAAGAAGGTGCGATGAAGGTATCATGCTCGGTTATTCCTCTAAGTCTAAGGCTTATCGGGTGTTCAATAACTCCACTCGTCTTGTTGAGGGGAGTTATGATACCAAGTTTGATGAATCTAATGGCACACAAGGAGAGCATAAAAATTTGAGTCATTTAGGTGATGCGCCATTGGCAAGAGCAATGAAGAATATGACCATTGGAGCTGAAAAACTGAAGGAAGTTTTCGATGCCCCAAGTGTTGAACAATCGCCCTTCATGACGCCCCAAGTGAGCAATCAAGAAGGCATGGAGTAAGCTGATGCAAGTGAACTGTTGCAACCCCGGCTTCATCAGGATCCACTCACAATCAATTGCTAGTCCCAGAGATCAATGCTAGCAACTTGTGAGCGACAATTTGTTAAACATCATCACACAGTCACAAATAACTAAAAGAATTTACATATTATGTAAAAGTAATTGTTACACAACTACTTATTACAATAATTTAATTAAAAATGACATAATATTATCTAAAATATATCGGAATACGGAAATTCAAATATTCAGCGGAAATAAAATTATGATGATGCTCCAATCCGACCGTTGCGCGTCAGTTAGTCCTCATCGAAGTCTTAGAAAGCCCCTCTGTAGAACAAAGCTTGCCTCGAATAACTCAAACTATACCAACCCATCAGGTTAAATTATTAATACATGAGACTACCATGTACGACCTTCCAACCCTCCCATGACCGTGGGAAAGACTGTCATGATAGTTTTAACTCTGCAGAGTGTAGCACACTTTACCCACAAGCCTAGTGATACTTTTATGTCTAATCTCTTCCTTTGGAGCCTATACTAAGTAACGATACAAGACGATTCATTAGTTTCTTCTGTTAACACCGATGCCCCCTCTAAGGTTTCGACACTCGGGTCCCCCTCTTGATCCAACAGACCACAGCACAATTTTTTAAACGTATCGTGTGCTAACAGTTTTCGCTAATTACTGAGCCAGGACTAGCACCTGCTGCGCATCATGCAGATGCTAGCACTTATGGTCGTGCTTGTTTGGTTTGGCTAGATAAGCACACGTTAAGGGTCCTTAGACCAAGGTGACTACCTCCACCACAATCCTCATTCCACAAAACCACCCGACTTGCCACCTTTAGTCAACACACACCATGTAGGCAAGGAAATACTAAGGCAGCAATAAATAGGCTAAATTCATAGGATAGATGACTCAGTGTGAATATAATAGGATTCTAACCCCTCCCATCATTTCATGCGTGAGAAAAGTAAATAAAAACAATAAACAGGTGAGTTTTGCAAAGGAATAAGTCCATATTAGATACCTCAATTATCGTGAAAGTCCAAAAAACCCCCAAAACTATGATTTGGTTTGTTTTACATATCTAAACTTTCAATACCAGCTCAAAAACCATCACAACCCTGTTTTGTTTGGTGATTTTGCTTACATGGCACCATGTAGTTGTGGTTTTTGCTGACTTGCCTGACACGTGGCGCCACTACATCATGCTACGTCAGCAAAACACCCAAAAAACAACTTGTGATGGGTTTTGAGCCGGTATTGAAAGTTGAGGTATGTAAAACAGACCAAATCATAGTTTAGGGTTTTTTTGGACTTTCTCGATAGTTGAGGTACCTAAAATGGACTTTTTCCTTTTGCAAACTAGGGAACAAGATGTAATCTATCTTGCCTTGGTAGTACTCCGGGTCTTGGGATCCTCCTTCGAACGGCTCCTGGAATCCTTCTGAAAAGTGCGTACACTCACAATCTACACGTATATGCATATGTGCAAGAAACAGCAAAACAATCAACAAAACATATATCTTAATAAAATATATATAATTCTAGGCTATTTATGGGATTTAATAGATCTAGAATCACCTAATTTAGAGTTCGGATGCTCCTGGAATGATTCAGGGATGTTTCGGATAAATCGGAAATTTCCATAAATTATAAAGGCGCCAAAACCCTAACGGGCTCGGTCTCGGGCTTTCGGCCAACCCAAACAGTGTCGGCTCAACCTCCCTCCTATTTCTCTTTCTAGCCTAGCTCGGCCCAGCAAGGCGGCAAAGGCAGCCATGCCTAACTGACACGCGGGACCCACGAATTAACGGGCCCGCATGTCAGCTGTGCGGCATAAGCGTAGCCGGCTTTTGGTCGGGGTGCGCACGCGGGGCAAGCTGCCACGCGGTGGGCTGTGGCTGGGCGAAGACAGCGACGCGGCGGGAACGGGCGCGGGCTAGCGCAAGCAGCCACACGGCGTGCTGCGGCCGGGCGAAAGCGGCGGCGCGGCGAGAGCGGGCATGGCTGGCGACAGCGGGCGAGTCGGACGCCGACGCATGGCAATGCATGGCGCGGCGCGTGCACGTCGAGCGGGAGAGCGCGGTGGCATAGGGCAGGTGGTAGCGTATGGTTGGCTGGCGCGGAAAGCGGGGCGGCGCGATGGGCGAGGCGGCCGGCGGCGATGTGGGTAGCGGCGGCTCCAAATTCCGGCGAAGCTTTGGTAAGTCATAACTTGAGTGCTTCTTCACCAAAATTTGCGATCCATATCTTGACCATCTCGACGAGCTCTACAATATGGTACCATCTAATCTGGCGTGTGGTCTAGGGGTGTTTATATAGTGTCATAGATGACCTGGGCTGGGACTAGCGTTAAGAGGGGTTGGATTATGACTCGAATTCTAATACGGGTAGGATTCAAATATAATTTAGGCTTGTTTAGCAAGAAAACAGAGTTTCCTTTAGAGGATGAGGCTGCAATTAGGAGGATAATTCGGATTAGGCTTCTAGAAGCTCCCCTCCAAATTTGAGCATGAGATTAATTAGTTTGCTCATTATTTGATGGATTTTATGAGCTCCCAGCAAAATGGCAGCGCTTCATGGAATCATGAGCTAGCCTTGGAATTGGGGTTTGAAATTTGGATGGTAGCTAAATGAAGGCTTCCAAGAATTACTGGAATTTTCCAAGAATTTTATCAAAAGTTTTCCTAGGGTTTTGGGTTTAAACCGAATTTAAAATAATTTAAATAAGGGTTTTGTATATAACAATTCCCTTTTATTTATTTTTAATGATTTTAAAATACAAGTGACATACGATAAAATAGAGTATGTCACAAACCTCCCCCCATTACGGAGAATCTCGACCCCTCGATTTAGAGAAGGCTTGCTCGTTCAGCTCTAGAAATTCGGCTTTCAACATTATGCACTCCCGACAATTGCTCTGTCAATTCTAACTGATATGTAACTTCTCCAATCCTTCATGTTATTGACAACGGAACAATATATCTTGTAGACAACTTTCCAGAAACAACGAAAACCTTTCAACGTGGAACCTGCAAATAAACATTATCTCCGATCTCGAACTGCAATTCTCACCTTCGTTTGTCGACATAACTCTTCTGCCTTGATTGTGCGATCCACATCCTTTGTTGGATCAACTTGACTTGATCGTCGGCCTCGTTCATGGCATCCGGATCGAACAACTTCCATTCTCCAGTCTCATTCCATTACAACGATATATGACACTTTCTTCCGTACAAAGCTTCAGCTGGTGACATATGAATATTGGTCTGATAACTATCATTGTACGAGAACTCAGCATAAGGTAATTCATTATCCCAGCTTTCCAAATCCGTCAATTATACTACCCTCAACATGTCTTCTAATATCTGATTTGTCCTTTCGGTCTGCCCATCAGTTTAGATATGATAAGCACTATGGAAAGCTAGATGCGGGCCCAACAAAGAATGAATCTTGTTGAGACCCATATGTAGGGTACCCCAATTTGATGATGAATATATCCGACAAGATGAAATTTGAAGTGTTTTGAAGAATGTTAAATGGTGCATTTGTGGAAATTGATGTGGAATTGGAACCGGACCATTGTACTGAGCATGGGCTAGAAAATAGTTTTGATCGAACGTGGTCCGGTGGAATTTGTTAAACTGACACGTGGTGTGTTAGGGCTTCCTAATTGTGATGTCATGGATTATTGTGTTGGTAATTTTGTGATGGACTAAATTTACAGGTGAGGTAAGGTGTGTTGGTTTCGTGTGTGTTCACCTCAGTGATGCAGGTATCGGCGGGAACGTGGCTGACGCTTCGCGGGGACAACTGGAGGCTGGTGCGTTCGTAGGCGTGCAGGCGACCGGGTTCGATGACCTGGTGGTCAAATGAGGTCGTGTACTCGAGAAGCTGAGCCATGACAAGGAACCCGAAGCAGCTGGAGGCTGCGGCGTCGGTAACCTGATGGCGAAGTAGATCTGACCGGTGGGCCTAGGCTTGGGTTGGCGACCGAGGAAGCTACGAAGATATTTTCTGATGGAATATGTGGAGAATATGCCCTCTCGGGAGTGTGTCTTGTAGTGTGTGACTTGTACACTACTCATCCACAAATGAAGGGTGGAGATGAGCTCTAGGTGTTAGGGCATCTCATCCTTGGGCTATAAATAGAGGGGGAGGGGAGCACCTCCTCCTTATCCCCATAGAGCTGAAAATTTCAGAAATAGAGAGGGTGAGTTGGGTGTGTTTTGGGTGGCACTTGGAGTGCTTGTAACCACATGGATTGTGGTTTGTAATCCCCAACTTCTATGCAATGAAATCATTCCTCTTTATGAATATCTTGTGTTGATTTGCTCCTACTTCTTCTTATTTTCATTTTCCTTTTTGGAGCTCTTGTTTTGAGAAGAACTTGGATGATTTCTTGCTGATTATTGATGGTCTATGATGCCTTGAGGTTGCTAATATTATTTGATACACACTTTGCAATCATATGAGAGGCAAGAGATCAAGTTCTTGACTTGTTGCCAATCTGTCCAGAAACTTTCAACCGCGCAGTAGTCAGTAAAAGCTTTTTATAAAATTCTAGAAAACTTATTTTGGGATGATTTCAGTTGGAAAAGATGCATGACTCATATACCCATCTGTGGTAAAAATTTGAAGTCCACTGGTTTCTCCATTTGGGAGCTATGAAGTAAAATCCGAGCCCCAAACATTCTGCTCGAAGTTCTTGACATCTCGTGGTGTTTAATTTTTCATATTTTCTGTGTAAGAATTCTTGAGCAGATTTTTTGTGGAGTGCTTCATGACTCATGGATGCATAGGGAGACCAATTCCCATAATTTTTGGAGCAACAGAAAGTCATCATCTCTCTGCTCCAAGTAGAAACAAACTCTGAATAATCTGGTTTTGCATTCCAGAAATCAGCATGTCTTGTTTGAATTTTCATATTTGTTCTACAGAGAGTTTTGAGGAGATTTTTGGCTGAGTTGCTCATGTCTAATTATGGAATAGGGACACAAATTCTTAAAAATTTAACAGCACCAGAAAGCCACCATCCATCTCCGCCAAGTGAGAACAAATCTGCTTTTGCTTTTCTAAAAGTCACTTCGATCATTGGCAAAGTGTTTGGTGCAAAAGTTTTCTAGGTGCACAAGTTTAAAAATTCAACATGGCCCCTTAGATCCAATCTGGACAGTCTAGATGCATTGAGATGGAGCTCCCCTTTTCCACTTATGCACTTGTGTGAAAAACCATGGTGATTGTTTCTCATGTTCCCATGTTTTAGCTGGACCACCGAGATGAGATTTAAGGGCTATGAATGATTGTTTGCACTTGTGCACTGAAAAGTATTTTGCACCGAATATTTCCCCTCGATCATTTGGCTTCATCTTATTTTGTAAAGCAACCCTTTAATTGCTTCCTCTCTTTTGGACACTTGACAACCAGGATTGTGAATGCAAAAACTCCTACATATTCCATGACTCTTAGTCATGCATGCTATAGGTACACATAATTGTCAAGTTGTTCGGGTTTTGGTGAAAACGGTAACGTCATAAATTTGTGACATCTATTCACCCCCTCTCTAGCCGCCTAGCTCGGGTCTTCAATCTTACTCCCGAACTTCGATGTGAACTGGCTCCTCGATCTGATATGATCCTCTTGGGAACCCCATGCTAACATACTATCTTTGACATGTAGATCTCTGCCAGATTAGCACTGTCATACCTTGTCTTTACCGGAATGAAGTGAGCTACTTTAGTCAACCGATCGATAATCACCCATATAAAATCGTAACCCCTTTGAGTTCTCGGCAGACCCACAATAAAGTCCATACCGACTTATTCCCGCTTCCATTCAGGCACTCGCAAAGGCTAAAGCAAACCTGCCGGTCTCTGGTGCTCGGCCTTGACTCTTTGGCATATATCACATAATGCAACATACTCCGCTATATCCTTCTTCAATCCTGACCACCGATATCTCTCCAAATCCAGATACATCTTGGTACTCTCTGGGTGAAAAGAATAAGTAGAATCATGAGCTTACTTCAATATCAACTCTCTAAGATCCTTCTTAGCTGGCATGACGATCCTTTAATCGAACCAAATAATTCCTTCCTTATCCATCACAAAACCTGGCGCCTTCTCTAATATTATCCCATCAATGATATCAAGAATATCATCATCGTCCTGAGCCTTCTTGATCCGCTTTTTGAGATCTGGTTGCACTTCCATCATATTCAACTGACTATGCACATATCCTCACGGAACGATCATCAGATTTAACTTCTCAGCTTCTTTTTCGATCTACTCATTCTTGGGCATCCAACTTAATGCATCGGAGACCACATTAGCTTTGCCTTCATGATAATAGATACCAACGTCATAATCCGCTAGCTAATCTAACCATCTGCTTTGCCTCATATTCAAATTTGTTTGGGTGAATATATATTTGAGGCTCTTATGGTCAGTACATGCCTCTGTGCGATTACCGATTAAATCATGCCTCCATAATTTCAAACATGCATCACAACAGCTAACTCCAAATCATGAGTAGCATAATTCAACACATGGGGTCTTAATTGTCGCGAAGCGTATGCAACAACTCTCCCTTCCTGCATAAGCACACATCCGATTCCCAACTTTTAAGCATCAGAATATAACTCAAAACTACTTGTGAATACCTGATAGTATTAACATTGTTGGTAATGCTAGCTTCTTCTTTAATAGCTTGAAACTATCTTTACATTAAGCTGTCCACTTGAACTTAGTGTCTTCAACAATTGAGTAAGAGGTCGAGAAGTCTTAGAAAATCCCTCGATAAATCGACGATAATATCCTGCAATCCTGATAAATCCTCTAACCTTGGTAACTGTCTTCGGTACCTTCCACTCCAAAATCTCCCTTGGATGGATCTACAAACACTCCATCTTCAGAGATAATATGACCAAGCAATGCTACCTGTTTGACCCACAAGTCACTTCAAATACTTAGCATACAACTAGTGCTCTCTCAACTTCTCCAACACAAACCTCAAGTGTTCGACATGCTCTTCCTTATTCTTTAGTGTAAATGAGTATATCATCAACGAACACCACTGCGATCTTGTTCAAATACCCCTGTCAAAACTTTATTCATGAGAATTATAAAGTGTGTTGTGCATTAGTGAGTCCGAACGACATCACCGTATACTCATATAGTCCATAACGGGCAGTGAACGCCATCTTTGGTATATTTTTTGATCGCAACTTGATTTTATAATAACCTAAACTCAAATCAATTTTGGAAAACACCTTGGCTCCTTTTAGTTAATCAAACAAATCATCCACTCATGGCAATGGATATTTATTCTTGATGGTCACTTCGTTAAACTTTCGATAATCCACACATCCTTAGGGTTTTCTCACGCTTCATCTCCACAAATATCACTGCTGATCCCCACGAAGAAACACTCGGTCTAATAAAACCTTCATCTTTCAAATCTTCAAGCTGCGTCTTCATCTCCACGAGCTCTTTAAGATTCATACGATACACCCATTGAGAAATTGGTTTCGTACCCAGATACAAGTCAATACAATATTCAACCTCCCGATCCGGCGGTATTCCAGGCAAATATTCGGTAAAAACATCCATATATTCATTCACTCACGGAGTTTCCTACAAAGGAGACACTCTTCTCCTTCCCCTCACATCATCTTAAGGTGATGGAGCATAACAACCGGGCTTTTCCTTATGCAAAGACTCGTACTTGATGGTCTCTCCATTCAAAGTAGTGAGGGTTACTAATCTGTCAGCACAATCAATTCTTCCCCTATACTTGCTCAACCAGTCCATTCCCAAAATCACAGGTATGCCTTTAGAATCGGTCATGATCACTTAGTTGGAAACTTATAAAACTGTAATAGGGACTGAGTTTGCTAGGAACTTATCGAGAACAATGTCTAGAGCATTCTGAGCTTCTTCCACAGTGACGTGGTTAACACGTCCACTTTCTTGGGGCGTCTTAATGGCACTTTCATGATTTTGCCCTTGTTGCGGCTGTCGTATATGTGTCCCTCCTTGATTCTGCTAAGGTTGGCCTCCCTTGTTGAGTGGCAATCATGTGACAAATGTCCCTGCTAATGACACTTAAAACAAGTCACACTAGCATTAGGAGCCTTATTCTGATTCTGAACTTGCCCTCCAATCTGCGGCATCTAACAAGCTTGATTAGAGTGGCTCCCATGTTGAGGGCTGATTGATTGCTTTAAACCTATGTTTTGGTACTACCATGGTTGATTTCATGTTTGAACAAAACTCTGAGCTTAATTGGTGCAAGGACTTACGCTGCTGCTTGCTGCTGAGAATTGAACTTCATCTTCTTCACATCATTGTGCTTGTGCTGAGCTTCTTCCAAAATACGAGTTCTTTCGGTGACATCATCAAACGTCTCACAGTGAAGTAGTTTTAATTGAACCCCATATCAAGTGGCCGGTCCTTCAGCTTCAATCGGGTCTCCACGGACAGAAAACTCCAGTGGCCGAGTTCCCATGTCCCTGAACTTTGATTGCGGTAACTCGGGTACTGGCATCGGCTGTGGCGGAGGCTGAGGATCCTGAGCAGCATCATTGACTTTTTTCCTTGGTTACCAACATGTTGAGCAACTTGGTTGATTTTCCCTTCATTGTTGACTCGACCACCTTGATCAGCAGCATTCTCTTCATCAATTGGGCGATCAAGTTCCACTACCAAATTGATAGGTATAGACCAAACTCCACTTCCACGGCCTGTACCTCTTCCACGACCTTTACTTCCACGACCTCTGGCCATCTACTGACATAGGATGGGTAGCAAATAGAACTAAGACGGTAAGTGACATCCTAGATGTAATAATTTTATAAACGCTTTTTATCACTCAATACAAAGATCCAAAAAAAATAGCAACACTCCACATGCTAACATAAAATAAGCATCTTTACAATCACAATTAACAAATTAGTTGTGTTATATTATTGCTGTCATTATCAGCTATTTATTCACCATAAATAGGGAGTATTAAAGTTTATTTAGTGAAGAACTACTCTCCTTTTTAAACCAAATAAAACAATTCATTTTTTTGAATGTGTATGGATTGTAAGAAAAATAGGTACTGTACTGCACAAGTTTTTTTAATCGTTTTTCAAAAATTCCTTATTCTTCTTCTTTTTTTGCAAAAACAATTTATAACTTACCTCGGTCCTCCTACACCGTTCTCCTTTAGTCTTTGTTGTAGTGATAGGCCTTACGCCATCTTCCTTCGATCTTCTTGTAGATGCGCAAAGTAAATGCAAAGCAATACACCAAGCCATTTACTACTAAATAACTAGATAAAACTATTATCCTAGTCAATGAATATTCGTATCTCACTGAGAAAACCAAAAGTTGATACGGTGTACTCCACACAAAAATATATTTTTTATACGACTTCTAACACTTAATCTTTCGAAAGTGATGGCTCTTCATCTTCATCAAGTAGTCTTCTGTCTCTTCGCTTCTTCAACGACTATCTCTTCTTCTTCTTCTATTTGGTGCTGGAAGCAATATCACTTCATCTTGAATAAATTGGGTCCAAAGACTAAACTTTGAATTATGGGGTGGATGGAATGAAACTTTATAAGTTGGAAGAATAGGCAAGGATATAATGAAATTTAGAAGGTGAGTAGGAAAGAGTGAAATCAAAGAATTCCTACAAGGGAGGTACTAGGCTTTAGAAGGATCAGATAGTAGCAAAGAAGTTTAAATTTTCATTGATGAAATTAAATCCTTCGGTTGCAAAGTTAACTATCTACGCTTCCTAGGGTCAGACTGGCTCTGATACCAACTTCTGTCGCGACCCGGCTTCACCAGTATCCACTCACAATCAATTGCTAGTCCCAGAGATCAATGGTACCAACTTGTGAGTGACAGTTTGTTGAACATCCTCACACAGTCACAAAAATAACTACTTATTACAATAGTTTGATTTAAAGATGACATAATATTGTCGATAATGTATCAGAGTGCGAAAATTCAAATATGCAGTGGAAAAAGTATGATGATGCTCCAATCCGACCCTTCAGCGTCAGCTAATCCTCATCGAAGTCCGGGACAGAATCCTGCTAATCTTGAAGATAGACCGGACCTAACTCTTCTTCTGAATACAAATTTATCCGTAGTTTGTATAGTGATTACACGGCTACCCAGCAAGAGTGCATATAATGATGCAACGATAACAACGATGATAGGGTGGTTATTTTACACAAACACCTACACTAGTCAAATTATTTAATGTGTTGTAAAACAAATTTGTAGTGCAATTATTATAAATACAGATTCCCAACAAAACACCTAGAGCTCGGCTTCGAAAGCCCCTCTGTAGAACAAAGCTTGTCTCGAACAACTTAAACTATACCAACCCATCATGTTAAATTATTAACACATGAGACTACCATATATGACCTTCCTCCCCTCCCATGACTGTGGGACTGGCTATCATGATAGTTTTAACTCTGCAGAGTGTAACACACTTTACCCATAAGCCTTGTCAGGGCCCGAAAATGGAGTCGAGTCCTCGTTGTGTTTTACCCGTTCAAGTCCCTGGATCACGTAGCTTGAACACACAACATACAGCTCTTGGATCACAACCATCAAATGAACAAACTTTATTACATCAGAATAGTAGCCAAAATGGCCTTTAAATCAGAGTATGCGCCAGCGTGGCGTTTATTACAAAAGTTAGGCACGGAGGCCTTAATTCAGTGCAAGACTAAAATACAAGTTCAACTTCAAAAGAGCAAATCAAGATGATTCCCACAGGCAAGCTGTAGTTAGCGCTCCTAGATGTCGCATAATCTTCATCTTCGATCCCGTTGATGAAGCCTTCATCCTTGCGCATCTTCTCGTTAGGGAACATCTTCTAGTGGCAACCTGCTCGTTGGAATGAGCAGCCCGCATGAAAGGCGGGGTGAGTACGCGAATACTCAACAAGCAAGGCTGACTATATGCAACTAAAGCTCCAAAGGAATGTGCGTAGGGGTTATTTTTGCATAAAGCCAGCTTTTCAAAGGTTTTTCCTATATTTTGAAATATGAGAAAAGGTTATTTAAACAAATATTTTGTTGTCATTTTCTTTCCTTTCCTTCTGGGTCATAATGCACACCACCTTGCATCCAGCCACCCCAACCAGGTTTTGCAAAATACCTTTATCCCGATAGTTCCCCACTATCATCTACACCCATTTTAAAAGTGACAGGTATAGCTGTCTTTTCAAAAAACACTTAGTTCATCGGCATAGCAGTTTAAACAGGTGCAGATAGGGACATTGCAATTCCAGGCAATTCTAGTGAGAGCAAAACCTAATTTCAATGGAGGGCTAAATATAAGACTTTATGTTTTGTCCTACGGCAGCAAAGAATGTTTTAGTACAAATTAAATAAATATTTGGGGATAGCTACTCTAAGTATATAGCCATTTTTAAGTTTAACATACATGCACATTCCAGAAACATCTAGAAATACATTTCAGCAAGGTTCCCAAATAATTTATCAAGTAAAATAATTGAATTTAAAGTATAAGTTTTATTTTTGGAAAGGTCTTCAAATATTTATTTGATTTTAGAATTTTAATAACCGTAACCTAAGGGTGCACAGTTGTACGAAAATATTTATCAGAATTATTTAATTATGATTTTTAGGAAATCATCCAAATATTTAATTTTAAATTTTACAAATACCAAGCCATTGTTCATAAATAAAAATTAAATATCTTTTATTTTTAAAGTAACATACTCATTTTTATGCTTTAAAATTTTATGCGCAAATTTTTAATTTATGCAAATGCCATGCATGATTTTTATTTTCCATAAAAAAAATGAAGATGTTACAAGCCTAGTGGTACTTTCTCGTCTAATCTCTTCCTTTGGAGCCTAGATCAAGTAACGATACAAGGCGATTCATTAGTTCCTTCTGTTAACACCAATACCTCCTGTAAGGTTTCGACACTCAGGTCCTCCTCTTTAGCCAACGGACCGTAGCCCGATCTTTTCAAAGTATCGTATGCTAACAGTTTTCCCTAACTACTAAGCCAGGACTAGCACATATATCCATATATCCATCTTGACCATCTCGACGAGCTCTACAACATGGTACCATCTAATCTTGGGTTTGGGCTAGGCACATAGAGAGATATTTAAAAAAGTGTCTCAGCGGCTAGGGTTTTGGATTTGTGAAATTTCGTGATCGGGACTTGGGACAGGGATCTTGGGGTGTTTATATAGTATCATGGACGACCTAGGCTGGGCCTAGGGTTAAGAGTGACGATTAGGACTCGAATTCTAATCCGGGTAGGATTCGGATAGAATTTAGGCTAGTTTAGCAAGCAAACGGAGTTTCCTTTAGAGGATGGGGCTAACATTTGGAGGGTAATTCGGATTAGGCCTCTAGAAGATCCTCTCCAAATTTGAGCACGAGATTAATTCGTTTGCTCATTATTTGATAGGTTTGATGAGGTCCAGGTAAAACGTCAAGACTTCATGAAATCATAAGCTAGGCTTAGAATTTGGGCTTGAAATTTGGATGATGGCTAAATGAAGGCTTATAAGAATTACTGGAATTTCTTATAATTTTATCAAAAGTTTTCCTAGGGTTTTGGGTTTAAACCTAAATTAAAATTAATTTAAATTAGGGTTTTGTATATAACAATTCCCTTTTATTTATTTTTAATGATTTTAAAATACAAGTGACATACGATAAAATAGAGTATGTCACACCAACACTTTCGTACCATGCACATTGATGTACGACATCATTTCATAAGAGACCACGTTTACAAGGGCGACATTGTGCCTGAGTATGTCAACACAAATAATCAATTAGCTGATATCTTCACCAAACCTTTAGATTATGCACGCTTTAACAAGTTGAGAAATGAGCTTAACATTCTAGCTTCTTGTAACATCTCCTATCATTGTGTAAGGTGTTTGTGATTGACATTTGCAGTGTTTATTTGCAAATCTTTTGGATTATATATCAGGCTTTAGGCCTACTGTCACACTTAGGGGGAGCTTCTTTGTTTTCACTATATTTTTGCACCTCTAGTTGTAACTAATCAGATTTGGTTTGATCTTGAATGCATAGAAGTCTTAATCACTTACATCAAGCAATTTGTTTAAAAGTATTCTAAAAGTCTTATCTTTCTATATCGAGCCTTTCCTATGCTATAGTTCAAAACTTCACTAAAAATTCAAGTACAATATTCTAGTTGAAAAATTGGCTCTTTAGGTCTCTACAGTCTCATCTTTGAGAGCTAATCTAAAATTTGATCAAGACTGAGTTGAGAATAGAGCATTGAAGATTAACATGGGTTCTAGTCATCAAAGTTTGAATTTTCAATATTCTTATTGATGATGACTTAATGAACCCATACATTTCCTTAAAATTAAAATTCCATTGAGGTTACGCTTAAACTTGAGTTTATCAATTTTTGACTTAAAAATATGTTCTACCTTGACGATCTCTTAAAACATAATTATTTTGTCATGACTTATTCATGTGATACCATGATGTTGAAAATTTAGAGTTATTTTGGGTCATATGAATATTCAAATTTATCCGAATCTAGAATAAGTATTTTCAAAGATAACCAAAAAAGCGCAAGATGGATTTTTTCTAAGAACAACGGACCATCCGGCACCAACATGGTTAGTTCTGATGATTTCTGTTCGGTGTAAACTAGAAACTTACTAGTCAATTTTTAATCAAATTTTCAATATCATCCAGATCCAAATTTAAAATTCCAAGTATTGAAAATCTTATCTATTTTCTTCAAAATGTCCTTCTGATAAAAAAAAAGATAAGGTTTCTCCCTATTTTGGCTTTCTCTCCCTGTTTCCCTTGGATTCCTTCACTATTGTGCCGGGTCCCACAGCAGTAAATAGGCAATTGCAACTCCTTCCTACAGTATTTACTGCCCCGGTGATAAATTTCTTTGATCTTATCCTTTGCTCCAGCCGGTTCTTTTCTTTCCTCTGCCTGGTCCAGTGTTTTGTCTTCGTGCCCTTAAGATCTCCCAAACCCTAGCCATCAAATTTATTTCTGGATCCCAATCTTCAGGCCAATTATCTGCGTCAGCACCATCATCCTTGGTGTGGCTTCTTCATTTGGCCTTGAAAAATCCAGGTAATTTCATTTTCTAGGGTTTGACCACTCCTAGTTTCAATTCCTTCTATCTGTTCTCTGAAGTTCTTGAAAAATCTAGTATTTTGGCTGCAATGGTAAGGACAAAGACCATTGATAAGAAGGTATTGATTGGTCGGATGGTGGACAAAGTAAGGACGAAGAAGAGGGCAGTTTCACCTTCCTCGCAAAATAGGAGGATTGTTCGAACAAGGAGCACTTAAATTTCAATTGAGAGAAGTCCCCAAGGTCCAGTGGTTCCAACGAACAGACATAGGGCAAGCATGGTTATGAGGAGGGATAAGCAGCCGACTAGTGAATTTCGAAGTGAAAATTCAGACTATCACCCTAGTGACATGCCTGCTTCTGAGCTCGAGGAGTTAGAATCGAGTGAAGAAGAGCTATCTTTGGATGAGCTAGGCAGTTTGGGTGGGAAAAGGTTGAGAAATGTCAGATTAGTGAGGGAAAAATCTTTGTTTCCCAGGACAGAGCACCCCATAGAGAAAGATTTGTTGCATCACTTCAAAACAACATCTATGAAGTTTATAAGAACAGGAAAAATCATCTTTCACCAGTCCAATACATAAATTGGAGGCAAATTTGTGAACTGACTGGGTCTTCTTATGTGATGGATTGCATCAACTCTACACCAGGATTGCTAAACATTATCTCAAATCATAACATACCATGGAGTGTGGATAGAGTGATGGAGTTTTATGCATCTCTTTAGATTAAGTCATAGGCCATACTTGATATTTTCTATCAATGGGCAAGTGCACAAGTTAAGATCACCCCACTTCGAAGAATGTCTCGGCATAGACTCAAGGGACTACCTTAAGTTCAGAATATATAGCCATATGTTTCCTGATAAAAGGTGGAAGCAAGTTGGAGAGATGCCACCTCTAGAAGAATCAAGACACATCTATCAAAATTCTCATCAAGATGGCTTCAATCCCTCAGAGGTTAAGTTTCTTACAGCTCAAGCTAAGGCTCTGTTGATGATTCTGAGGCACACTATTTATCTTAAGACTGGAGAGATGCCACCTCTAGAAGAATCAAGACACATCTATCAAAATTCTCATCAAGATGGTTTCAGTCCCTCAGAGGTTAAGTTTCTTACAGCTCAAGCTAAGGCTTTGTTGATGATTCTGAGGCACACTATTTATCCTAAGAATGGATATAGAGAGGCAGTTACCCCTGTTTTAGCTTGGCTTCTCCACCTGATCTTAAGCAAAAAACCTACAGATTTGGTTGACTATATAATGGGAGAAATGGAAGAATCAATTTATAGAAAAATGTCAAGTCCTTTGCCATTTGCCCAAATTATTTCAATCATGCTGCTTGTAAGAGATTTGGTGGCTACTGCACAATTCAACAGGGAATTTAAAGCGTTCCCTAAGCAGTATAAACTTGGAAAAGCTCTTGTAGATGCAGTTAAAAATGCTAGAGGCATTCACCCAGTTCACTCTCTAAGATTAGTGCAAGAATCTAGTGATGAAGGGGATGAAGAAGCTGAAAATAGTGGCAATGAGGAGCACATTCGAGGAGAAGAGACTCAATATTCAGGTTCTTATCATCAGAATCTGTTTGATAGTCCCCTTAGTGCTCCAAGCCATTCATATCCCCTAGGTCCCCCTATGACATTTGCTCCTCAAGGTAATCAATATGACCTAGCTTCTCAATATGATCAAGTACTGCTAGAAGGATGAGTGGAAATGGTGCATCCCAAACTGAAGTTAGAGCACCATCTGACATTGAGCAAATAGATAGACTGAGAGAGTTAGCTGCTACTGCTAGGTTCACTGAAGACCAAATGCATCATTTCAGCCCTAGGCAGCATGATGGTGAAGCAGGGGGTCAAGATCTGTAGTTGCTGAACCTTTGGATTCTCACTTTGCAACCACAGTTTTTTCTCAGTCCCATCATGAGTTTCCCACTCATCATGAGATCTCAAGTCACCCAGCTGCACCAATGCCCCAAGATCATCATTTTCAGGGATGGGGGCATTTCTCCTCACTATTTGATAACTTACGAACCCAGATTAAAGGATTAACTTCTACAGTTGATAACTTAGGTACTCAAGTTCAAGGGCTTCACTGCACTGTAAATAGCCTCCAGAACAAGTATGATGAGGAGTTCAAACAATTCAGAAGCATGTAGAGAAAGTTGTTTGATTCTTAAGGCCTGATCTTCTCCAAAATGGACTATCTAAAAAATACGCAACAAGCTAATGCCAAGCGCCTTGAGGATCTGAACAAGATGACTAATTCCACTCACACGAGATTGGACAATATTGTGGTTGATGCTGAGAATCACAGTCAAGATATTCAGGACTTGGTTTATCACTGCGCTGAAGAAATTTATGATCAAAATACTCAACATCAGTCAGTCTTTGAAAATTTTTGGAATTCCACCATGGCACCTTCTAAAGAGAATATCTTAACCACTCTTAAACATCAAGATGAAGGCATAAGAGACCTATACAAAAGGCAGACTGAGTATAAGCAACAAGTTAGATGAGAGCAGGCTATGGCTGATTCTGAGCTTCATGGTATTGGTTCCAGTCTACTTCAGCTCCAACAAGATTTTCATCAGTGGACCATTCAAGAAAATCCTAAGCCAAGCTGGCATGATCAAGCTATGGAAGCCTCCTATTTCAAGCAAGAGCGTGATTCAGCTGATTACTCATCTCCTTTGGGCAGTGACTCTTCAAGGCCACATTCCAAGATGTCCAAGCTGACCAAGGCCTTCAAGAGTACTTTTTCCAAGTGCCCTTAATTTCATTCCTTTTTTTTTTGTGGTGCTTGATGCAAAATGGGGAGAAAAGTTCTTAAGTTCTTAGTTTGACTATGTTAGTTTGTCAAAGGGGAACATTTCACATTTCAGTTGAATTTAAACTTCATTGAATTTGAACTTCTTATTGCTGCTTAAACCCATTGTCGGTTTAAGGAGCAGTTCGTTTTGTGTTCTTCTCTTGCAATATTATCTATGCCTGGAACTAACTCTGTTTTGCAGATAGCATATTGTCATCACTCACCAAATAGGGGGAGATTGTAGCATCTAGGCCCCCAATTTTTAATTGTTTAACTATTGAAGGATTTTGGTGATAAGGACTTCAAGATTTTAATTGGACTCGCTTCAGAGCTTTTAGGCTCAAATTTGTGAGTGTTTTCCTTGGTGGTGCGGCATCAAGCTCAAAGACAAGATTGAGAACATTTTTGCTAGTTTAAGCTTGGGAGAAGTATCAAGCTTGTAGCTAGATTTTGTCCTTTGCCATACTATTAAGGGGGATTTCCCATTATTACTTTTCTGGATAATAGTTCTCTCAATCACATAAAAATAACTTAGAGCAACTTTATTTTAGAAGGCTTAGCCATTCTCTTTACCAGAAGGATTCACGTTAACGCCGGACAAGACATCAACCACCCCTCCTTTGTCCGATGCTTCTCCAGTAAGTACAAAGTTCACGCCGGACAACTCTTCCTCCCATATATTTTCATCCGGTGTTCCACCAGAAACATACAAGTTAACGTCAGACAATATATTCCTTAGCCTTGAGTTTGGTCCGACAGTGCTTCCACAAATCTTCCAGTTCACGCCGGACAGTCCGACGTGAAAATTCTTGCAAATCAATCTTACTTCGTTCCATCCAGTAAGGTTGCTGCTTGCGCCAGACATGTTTGTCTCGAACTGAAATTCTTTAGTTTGGGACGCAGACAAATCAACTTTTGCGCTAGACAGCCCGTCATGTGAAGAGTTAATATAAACTTTGTCCGCCGCAAACTAAATTTTTTCTGTTCAAATTTTCGTACCGTTGGAATGTGCCCGTTGCTAAAGCAACTTTGACAGAGCTTTTGTAAAAGTATTTTTGTCATCTTATTAACAGCTAGGATTACATTCAAACCGCTATTATCTACCTCTTAATCTATAAAAGGACGCAGAACCTTCATTCCAAACTGAGCTTTGGCTTTAGAATACCATTCTCATACCTATCAGCCAGTTCTTGATCCCAGTTTTTCAGCTACACCATATTGTCACTAAAATGCCCAGCATTTCAATTGCTCCAAATGTATCCAGATCTAATTGAGAGTCTATTATCCACTTGAGTAATGATCTGAAGCTTATTACTCTTGGATTATCAATTCTAGACGGTTTGGTGGTGGTATTCTTTAAGAGCTTGCCATGGTGATTGTTGGAGCATTCAAGATGGTTTGTGAATGCTAGGTGCTTGCCTTATACCGGAGTGGTGAAAAGCAACCAAGAGTGGAATGAGGCTGCGGGCTTGAGAGGGAGCCGGTTCTTGGTGAAGGGTATGCCTCAATGGGGAGTAGAAGGAGGGCTCCGAACCTTGATAAAAAAAACTATTGTGTCCCTTTCTTATTCCCTACACTTAATTCCTGTTGTTTACTTCTAGCACCCATACCTCGTTTATTCTTCCGTTGTGTTTACTGTTTTCTGGTTAGCTTAGGACTTGCTAACTAGATTGGGTAAAAACTGCTAAAGGCCTGAACTTTAATTAAAGAAAAGTTTTAAAAGTTGCCTATTCACCCCTCCTAGGCCAACTAGATCCTTTCATCGGCCGAAGTGGCTACCGGCTGGGCATAGGCCCACCGTCACCGGATACGGCCTCCTCGAGGCTGGCTGTTGCCTTATTCGGGCTCCCTGATGCCGACCGTCCCCGGATATTTTCTTCCCCAAGCATGGAGAGAGAGGGGAAGCGGCACGGGTGCGAGCTAAGGAGCGGCGGTAGTAGGTGAGGAACCGGCGACGACATGAGCCAAGGATGAGCAGTGGCTACGAAAGAAGAGGAGGCACCGACAGTGCGAAGGGAGGGCTCCCCTATGCCGACCGTCTCTAGATCTTTTCTTCCCCGAGCCAGGAAAGAGGAAGTGGCGCCGACGGGAGCCAAGAAGCGGCGACGCTAGGCGAGGAGGCGACGACAACGTGGGCCAAGGTGGAGCAGTGGCCGCGGCAACAGAGGAAGGGCCGATGGCGCGGAGGAAGGAGGGATAGCAGGTAGAACCGGAGGCGGCGACAGAGGAGGCAGAGACGGCGCGAAGGAAGGGGAAGAGCGAGTGGCTGCGGCTTACGGGAGGGAGAAGCGGGGGCGCGGGGCAGAGGCACGGGGGAGCTAGGGTTTGACAATGGAACCTATGGGTGGGGCCGTACACTTCTACCTAGTGGCATTTGCGGGTATTTTTCCCACAACTCCAGATGTACCTACAAAGGCAAAAAGGGCTAATATGCTTGAGGCGAGAAATCTGAAGGGCGTGGGAGGAAATGTTAGCAGGAGGAGAAACACTAACCAGGGGCTGTTTCGCGAACGGACGGGGACCCGACCGAAATTCATGAATTCTAGGGGGTTTTCTATAAACCCGTCCACCTAGGTGGGCCAGCAAAACGGGCGATCGGATGGATGGCCAGTAGGGCTAGATCGAACGGCGCAAAATTTAAGGGCGACGTGGCCTAACAAAGAAACGGGGAAGGAGGCAAGGCGAGCCCTGGGCCAAGGGATCGCTACGTGCTATAATATAGCGAAGCTAATTACGGTTCGCGTCAACTTTGATATTTATGATAAATTATCGACATGACAGCAAAATTGAGTGGTATTTACCGATACCAAACCATATTTTAAAAATATCATATTATACGAAACCACTAATGCAGTATTTACAAAACTTAATTTACCAATTGCACAATCTATTTTAAATAAAGTAAATTGCACCGCATGTACATAAAATTCTCTCAAGTTTCTTTATCAGGTGCAAATTTAAGAAAATCATGTATATAAAATTGTGTCTTTTTTCATCTAGGTTCAAAGTTGTATGAGTTGTATGTAGAGAGTGGTTTGATGACGTGACATCCCCATCACCATCTTCTCCCCTTCATTCCCCTATCCTCGCTCTCTTTTTGTCCTCCCCTTTCTTTGTTTACTCCAACCTCTTTCGGACCACAGTATCATCGTCCTCCCTCACTCACCACACCACCCAACTGCTCGGAAAGTCCACAACTCAATGCCATTGTTAGCCTACTCCTTGCAGCTGATGTGCTCGACAAATGGTAGATATGTGGGTGTGTCGATTAAGTGTGGTTAGAGTAAGGACGAATTTACTTTTAAAATTTGGCAAGTCAACATTTGCCACTCACGAGTCATCGTCACGTGACCGAGATTAATATGTCAATTACACGGTGAATGGTGAATTATGGGCGGTTAAAGGCTATTTTATTTTTTACTGTGGGGAGAGGAGGGTGTGAAGTATCAAGTAGGCCGAAGCAACCAATGTCGTTGAGCGGGCTGCGTCACAGGCTGGCCCATGTGCCATCTGCCATGTAGTGAAAGGGGTATATTATAAACCCAAGCGCTGGGTTGCTTCCGGTAAGAAAAAGAAAGCATGATTCCCCTTGTTACCATCTCTCTCCCTCCCTCCGATCTCTGATCCTCCCCAAATCTACCTCAATTCGTCCCACTTCTCCCCGTCTCGATCCAGGATCGTTGTGCCACCTCCCTCGCCTCGCCGCGCCACCCCTGCCGGTGTCCCTCGGCACGCTGTCCGGTCGCCGGTTTCCGCCGCGTCGCCGAGCCGCCGCCGCTGGTCATACCCACCTCGGGCGCGCGAGGGAGAGGAGACGACGAGGCCGCTACCGCCTCGCCGAGCCACCCACCGCGGTCGGTCTCCCCGAGCTGCTCCACGTACGCTTCCTCTCCTCAGTCTCTCTGCATCTGCAGAGCGTTGCTTAGTTCTGAGAAGTTCGCTCCTCTGTTTGTAAAAGCTGGAAGAACCGAACCCACTGGAACCATATTAGCCGAATGGTCACCACTAAGCTGGGATCATATGTTGGAAGTATAGAGCAGCATAATGGTTAGGACCGAAGGTCATCGGTGTCAATTATTCTACTCTACTGTGAACCTGACCTTGTTTGGAGCAGCTGAACTTCAGTTGGTAACTTGGTATCTGTAGTGATGTACCTGGGAATAGGATTGCTGAATGCCGATTGTATTGCACTTTTACCATTTTGTCATTTTGTGTAACCTTCTATCATTGGATCAGTTCTCGTTTTCTTTTTAATCTCAATCACAGTGCTATCGTAATTGTTAAATTGTTGTTTGTGTCAATTCTTAATATCTTGTTGGTGGTTTGATTAGTTACGCTCATATCTTTTGACAAGATTCATTAGCTGCTCAGGAGGCCAAGAGCTGGAGCAATGAGGCTTACCTCCTCTTTCTTTCTACTATATATACGTTACACTTTCTAGTTTCTACTCTACTCTTTACAGAATCTTATGAACCCGAAACTTCTCAACCTGCCTGTGCACCCTTATTGTTGTACTTTATTTTTTTCTTTTAGCTGATGAATTTAGTTTTGTCCATTCCTTAATTGTTTTTACTTGGATTACTTATTTCTCTGTGAGTGATTTCAATCTATCCTATAATCCATGATTTTAGGAGTGTTGCCCAGCTATGCTTATCTTCATTTTGCTAGGCTGTCAAATAACTGTATGCATGTAGGACCTAATATTAATAACTCTGTTCTGTTCCACCATTGCATTATGATGTATTGAAATTTGTGATTTGAAGCATCACCTGTTCCGGTGTTCCCACAGGTAATCTGAATTAATTGAAATCGGTGGTTTGCCAGGTGCCAAATTCCAATTTTAATGAATAAAGACGCTCTAACCAGTAAGCACCAGGAGCTGGAAACTTGAAATTTTGCTTTTTAAACGTGATCTCTTGTTGGGTTTCTTCTGATAGTGTTTATATAGTTTGTCGGTTGGAGGGATATCAATCCCTAGTTCGATTGAAATTACTTAAGTGGTTAGATCGACCAGAAAATCTACTCAATTGATCCATTCTAATGTGTTGGTTGTATGAGTAGTCAAACACTACCATAATTTGGAAAATGTTAGTAGTGTTTAATTTTTTCCTTTGCCCCCTCTTTTTTATTGAGTGGTTAACTGGTTATGCATGTGCAACTGTAGTAATTATTTCTGCCTTCTAATATCTGCCGAAGTAACATGATATAGGATTGAGATGGATAATTATCTGCACTACTTACACACAAAGAGAACTTAGTAAAGGATGATACTATTTAGTTGGTGCTTATTATTTCCTATTTATTCTATTTTTCTATGAAGAATGTGTACATAAATATAAAATTTATTATTTTAATATTTGTGTAGGAAGCTTGAAGCTTCATTTTCTGCCCAGTTTAGGGAGAGCAAAATGGATTTTGTAACTCTTGGAAGCAGTGTCACATCTAATGACTCAACAGTATCTCATTATGTTGGTTCCAAGGTACTTAACTAAGATTAAAATGTTATCTAGTCTCTCTTTTATTTTGTCTAAATATTTTTTCTACTGTCTTTTAATATGTATTTCTAATCAAGGGGACACTCTATGTAGATATAATGAGCTGCCAAGCTTTGACAACAGCGTTGGAGCTTAAGATACAGACGTCAGTATTTGATTGCAACAAGGAACAGCTGGATTGTTTTAGTGAGCCCCTCATTTCTCATGATATAACGGATATGTCTGGTCCACCCATTTTTTCTGTGTCACAGGCCAATAATCCAACCAATAGCCTAAAAGGTTAGTAAAAACAGCTGTTTAATTAGCCTTGTTGCATTTTTTGAAAATCTATATTCATGGGTTTTTACAATAAGGTGCTTCATATCTCTATGCATATGTTGTTTAGGGCAACATTTGTCAATGATTGGGCATGGTCATCCTTCTCAGCAAGGGGTAATTTCTAATGGTCTATGAATTATTTGTTCTTTATAAAATACCTTTTTTTTTTGTTTGTGTAACATGTTAACGCTGCATGCAGATGTATGTCATGGATTCTTCTTTTCACCATGGTATTGCGCGCAACCACTGTCATAACTTTCTGGTTTGATAAACTACTCTATCTGCTATATCTGACCATGATGTACTTGGTCTAGGCATGGATGCTGATAAGCATAACAACTTTGTGGAGCGTGGCAACATGATTCAGCTAAATGTAAACTACCTGTCTTCTATTTAATGTTGCCCAGTGTTACAAGCATTTTCTGAAATTTTCATGATTTATTTTTGGATGCAGAGATGCACGACAGGTGATTCTTCCTTTGGTATGTCTTCTTCTAAACTGCTCTTTTTCTAAGTTTATGCAACCCTTCCAACTATTATCTTAGTTCCTCAGAAAAGAATGTAAAATCAAGTTCATTTTTCAATGGCATGAATACTTTCACCCTGTGTCCCTGTCGTTTGCAATTTTCAATTTGCTCAAAGTTATTATTTAATATGCAGCTAAGGATGAACTTGTTATATGGATGTGTTCTCGTTGTGAGTACACCAGTTTTATGTATTTTACTGGTTTTTAGGGTCAATATAATTTGTACTGTGGAAAATACCAGACTGTATACACAGTCAAAAACTAGTAAATTTGATTTCTTTCATGGATAAAATATATATGTTTAATGTTATATATCTAATTAGACTTTTTTTTCTTATCAAACAGTTGGGCAACGATGCCAGAGGCTTGGATGTAACGAAGTTGTTGAAAGCCAGACGGTGTTCTGTAAAACTCACAGCGTAGGCCAGCGATGCCAAATGCTTGGCTGCCCACATATTGTACCAGATGGCTCAACTTTATGCATGTCCCATGGGGGAGGCCGCCCACATGGAGAACTTGGTTCCAGTCCCATATCATGCACCAAATCAGAAGTATCAATCAAGTACGAAGGAGACCATGAATTCGCAGTAATGGAAAATGATGGGAATGCTCTGGGTAGCATGGGAATCTATAATCTTGATGTTGAAACTGTGATGTGCAAGCACCAAGGATGCAGCAAGCGAGCCCAGGGTAATACAACATATTGCAAGGTCCACAGCGGTAGTTCAAAGGGCTGCATGGTTCAAGGTTGTACAAAGGGTGCACATGGAGGCACACCTCTCTGCATTGGTCATGGAGGAGGCAAGCGCTGTGCAGTCCCTGGATGCCCCAACGCAGCATGTGGAAGTAGCCAAGGCCGCACTGATCGCTGTGTGAGGCATGGTGGTGGCAAGAGGTGTAGATTTGATGGGTGTGGGAAGGGCGCTCAAGGGAACACAGAATTTTGCATTGCGCATGGTGGAGGAAGGCGGTGCAAGTTTGAAGGATGTGGGAAGAGTGCACAAGGGCGGAGTGAGTACTGTATCAAACATGGTGGCGGCAGACGCTGCAAGTTTCAAGGATGTAGCACGAGCGCAAAATGGGGAATGGATTTCTGTTCTATTCACAGGAAGAGTGTGTTGGGTGGCAGTAATTCAATCCATGACATGCCGCCAGCCGGGCCAGCAAAGCGCCGGGCAAAGAAAGCCAAGAGCACGGTTCAGGCAGCTGATATCTCTATTGAGACTGTTCCCGTTTCAGCCATACCAGGAAGTGGCATGTCCAAGATGGCCGTTATTCATGTCGGTGCTGCTGCTTCAAACCATGAAAAATTACCGGAGAGCGTGATGAAGCATGCTACAATGGTTGGTGAAAAAGCGCAGTCAACAAAATCCTCGTTGCCATCTGGATTGACTGGCACAGCAGAGGATGAGGCAGCGGCAACAAGGGGCAGAGCATTATTTGGTCTATAGATCAAAATTTGCATAAAGATGGTTTGCGTAGAGTAATTTTACCAAACCATTTACTGTGTGTTACCAAGCGTCTTAAGAGATCAAGTGTGTCCATAGAAACATGCTTTGACAGTCAGTGCCTTCAGTACAAGTGTACAACTGTAGCTTACGCAGTACTTTCTGTCATCTGCCCGATGTCTTTATGAAACTTGTACTCGGCCCAGATAATTTTAACGAAACTTGCAACAAAACTGGCTAAAGCGTCCTTTTGTACTTCCTCCGATTCAAATTGTAGTTCATTGTTAACTTTTGAAGACACCTTTTGACCATTCGTCTTATTCAAAAAAATAGTGCAAACATGTAAAAATATAAGTCATGCTTAAAATATATTTAATGATAAAACAAATCACAACAAAATAAATAATATTTACATACATTTTTTTATTAAGGCGAATGGTCAAAAGGAATATCCAAAAGTCAATAGTGAACTACAATTTGGGACGGAGGGAGTATGTTATAGGCAGAGGTCTAAGTTCTGACATATTTGGTACCGACCCCACTCAACAGCTGAATCGAGTTCCGGTCAAGTCCTTCATTCCAACTGTGTTGGTTCGAGATCAACTCTTGCCTTGGCCCAATCATTCCCGATCCGAGGGCCCACATTCACCCTAGCCAACCCATATCTGTGTGCACGTGGATGCATGCCACTAGTCTGCCTCTGTGATCTTGCCCCTCGGAGCGGCGCCAGCCGCTGCCCTCGACGGAGAGGGTAGAACAATTTGAACAAAATTAGAACAGTTCAAATTTAAATTTGAAACTTAGGGCACTCTCTCTCCCCCCGCACTCTCTCTCCCGAGAGCTCTGCTCACCGGCGCCGCCGCTCCCTTCCTTTTTTCATATACACATGTATCATCAGCTGTTCACATATGTGAACGCCGTGTAAAAAATAGTTTAAACACAATCAAATTCTCTTAGAAAATGTGAACATATAACAATTATAAAAGGCATAGAATATGTATTGCTGCCAAACCAATTTCTACGATGTGAGTCATATTGTTTAATCACATAATCTATTTCGGACCAATCATATTGATCCAATGAAAATTTCATTAAACCAATTTTAAATCAGACTCATTAGCTATGAATCTTATTCGCGGTCTTAAGAGAATAATCCATTGCAGTAATCATATTAATCCAATACCAGACTAATCTTATTAGTGCAACAACTGCCGAGACAGGCACCATAATAATAGGAAAAACTCGCCAAACAACTAGTACACAAGGCAGCAAACATGGATGTTGTCCTCCAACTCTAGGGGTGACCAACTACGTGCCTAAATCGTTGGAAATTTGAATCCCAGTGTACAGTGGTGCTCTCCAACAAACAGACAAGAGATACGCCACACATAGACCTAATCAAACCTTGGGCCGGCCGGGTTTTGACCCAGGCTTGAAAAAGCCCGGTCCTATGGGACCAAGCCCGAGCCCAGACCGGCCTGATGCGCCAGGCCTCACTTTCGGGTCCGAACCTGGCCCGAAGCCCAAAAGCCCGACTTGAAACCCTAAACTCGAAAGCCCGTCCCGTCCACGGCTAAATGCACGATTTCCTCAGGCCCAAGCTTGGCCCGGCCCGACCCGGTAGCCGGGCGTCAGATCGAGGCCCGAGCCCGGCCTGATTCACTGGTTTGGCCGGGCCGGGTCGAGCTACCCATGAACAAGTCTAGCCACACAGAATCATGAACCATGTTCATAAATTTTCCTCATAAAAGTTTCACAAAATCGATCTTATCAACTCTATTAAAATTCCATTACTTGACTAATGAGCTATCACAACAAAGAAGGTGTTCCTCAATTGTTCGGTAGCACCAACTTTCCAGTGACATGCACCAAGACAATGACATAAGTATAGAAGAAAGCAAAGACGCATGACTGATCTCATCAGGCATGTCAATCATTGATATCGTCAAAGACCCAGTAATCAATCCAATATTGTGCCTTGATTCTGTTAGACTAAGCATATTAGTCATGTGGCTACTTTGTAACACATATGTGCATACACATTCAACACATTCAAATGCTACAAAAGACATCAAGCTCGGCTAATCTAATTAGCTCAAAATAATAAAATTAGTCCAAAGAGAGGTTGATGGAATTAGTTAGCTTTGAATTTATATGACTCATGAATGTGAAGGGATCGAAGGCCAAGAGGGGGGTTGAATTGGACTACTTTTATTTTATTTTTTTGTGTTTTCCTTGACAATTAGACAAATAAAAAGTGAACCATTTAGCTAATCAACCCTACAACTACACAATGTGAATTTAGCATGTAACTTAATGAACAAGTACCATAAATTACGAGCATGCATAAAAGAAAACTAGGGGGAAATTAAATTGCTGGAAGGTAAAGATGACGCAAGGATATTTTCCCGAGGTTCGGAGACGAACTCCTACTCCCCGTTGAGGCAAGCCCTCGACGAACGAGAACCGGCGCCCTTTCGAGCCTTCCGTCTCAATCCACTCGCGGTAGCCCTTCACCATGAAAGTAAGGTGGGCTCCAAACCTCTCACATGGTCTCGAGTGCTCCCACACGCGACGAGCTCCTCAAACCTACACCATCGACACACGGCGGCGTCCACCAATACACGATGGATTTCACTCCGTCCCCACCGACACACGCGTGGTGGCCACCGACACACGGTGGACTTTCCCCCGAACACACAGAGGCACCCCCAACCCACGGAGGCACGAGAAATCGATGAAGGCTTGATGAAGACATCTTGGTGAAGGTCCTCCTTCCGGTGACGGAGTCCCAAAGAGCACAAATCCGGAGGACACTCACCTCACTAATACTCTTCTCACATGCACATGGAAACCCTACGGCTAGGATCCATAGGAGAGAGCTCACACACTTGGGGAAATGTGGCTAGGGTTGCAAAGGAGTCTCACCCTCCCTTGAGCAGATAAGGCCTTCACATACTCCCCACGAAATCCCCACTTCGGAACCCTAAAGAAGGAAATCTCAGATCCAAATTTATGCCTTAGGCCAGACAATACCCCAGACAACCTCCAGACAGTCCGGACGAAGGCATGTGCTCTCTGTAAGAAATAATTTCGAGATAGAGAGAAGACAACGTGGGGACATGCGCTCTCCGTAAAAAAATAATTTTAAGACAAAGAGGAGACAACTTGGGCCGAACAGTCCAGACTCCAAGGCCGGACAGTCCGACCCCCAAGCAGAAGAGAACACTTAGCTAGGACAGCCCGACCCCCAGGTAGGCCCACCGACAGTTTTCGGTAGATCACATGGCTTGAGAGGGAAAGTTTGGCGCCGGAGAAGATATTTGGAGATTTGGAAAACTTAAGCCAAACAAAAGCATACTTGCGAACAAGAAACCCGGACCCGGAACCCCTTGGAAGACTTTAGAAACTGAGAGACAACTAAGGACTCAATTGTGCTCCTAAGACCCTGCAACCGAGAGAGAGAATTCACACAAGCGTCTAGGTTACGCCAACATCTCACCCAAAAAAATAGAAGAAGTATGAAAATAAAGTCCTTAGTCTTGAGCAAGGTCGACGCCAGAAAATCACCGTTTTGTGGGGTCCATGAATATGGAGAATTCCCCATTTGAGAATTAAGTGCATCAATCTTCAAAACAAATATCAAAGCCCATGGGAGCTTGATTCTTACATAATGCTCAACCAACATAGCTACGTTGACCATACAAAAAAAAATGCAAGCACACGTACGCGCAATGTAGTGGCAGCTCCAACAACAACCGAAGACGACCGGCCATGCAACGACTCAACAACTCATCAGTACAACACATATATGTACACATACTGTAACACACTCGCTTTCTTACTACTACATGCATCATAACGCACAACCAAAGAAGGCATTGTGCACATGCATGCATATGGTAGTAGGAACGCAGTAGCGCAACAGAACACAGATCTCAGCCGAATGAAAATGCGAGATGTTCATGTCATATCCAACGAGAACGAGGCGATTTAATCTCACATTGATCATACCAACGAAAATCAAGACCACAATGGTCAAACTAATAAATATTCAAATTATTAATCTTTTCATGTTGATCTTATCAACGACAACCTAACCTTATTATTTTCTAGCGATTAATCTCATCAATCACATGGCACAGTTGAAATCATCAACCAAGATCATGAACCGATCTAATCTTCTATCAACAAATGCAGTATATTATAAGGGGTCGGGAATAGATCCAATCTATTACCTCGGATGTCACATATGCAACTAATCTATATCAAAAACTAGATAGGATGGTTCTGATACCATTGAAGGGAAACACGGGGATGCTACTCTAGCACACAATCAAATCCTAACACGAAAACTTACGACACCCTGCTAGTAAGTGATCATAGATCTCACTACCTTACGACGCGCAGTGCAGCGGAAAATTATTTAATGAAGCCGGTTCAATCAATCTACGCATATTCGTATGGAAGTAGCCCTTCACTTCGAGTCGAACAAGTCCTCAATGGACAGCTTCGCCCTGTGATGCCTTCTCGCCCCATGGCCTCTGATGTCCTCGTCGAGCTTCACGATGACCTCTACAGCAAGCTCCGCCTCGCCGGGATTCGCGACCTTCCCGAGCAGTCTGTCCTTAAACGGACGCTCCGGTCATACCAACTCCGCTTTCGACATTCTACCCTTCGTTTGAAAGCTAACAAAATAAACTTTCTAATGGATTCAGTCTCATCCCAAAATTCCTTATATATCAACAGGAATCGATGACACAAGATCGCATCCAAAATCTATCCGCGAGCAAATCATGTTTTATTCTCCTATTCACTTTGACTAGCGCCACAAACGTAGCATCTTTACACTATCCACACATAACATGAATTGGAATCCATCAACATGTGATGTGCTAGCACCCACGTGCAATCGATGGAGATGACAACTAGTGTTTGATGGAGAGAGAAGTGTCTCATGCTTTGAGCGTCTCCACCGCCTTTCTTTATATATAGCGCTCCATAATGAACCTCTATGCTAAAGGCCCAGTAAGGTCTAAACCCAGGTCATACGTGGTTCAAAATACCCACATCATATATGGTCCAGGTTATCCATGAGTTCACATCATACGTGTATATTAGTTGGAGATAAGCCGAATTTGAGCTAACTGGGTGTGTTAATGCTTGGCTTGTTTGACCTGTCGAGTCCGGCTTGGTTGGAGCTAGAGTACAGCCCTCGTGAGCCCTCCCGAGCCAACAAATGCAAAACTGTGAAATTCGTTCGAGGCACCAATTAAACGCATGTATAGACTTCGGGTATGGATTAATTAATTATTTGCCATTGCAAAGATCGGTATTTAAGAATTTGTCTCAATGATACATAGGGGTGGGCATTCGGTTTTTTGGTTTATTCGGTTCAGTTTTTTGGTATTTAAAAAATTCGGTATCTGAAAAATGGGTACCAAAATTTTGTGGGAGAAGACTACTACCAAAACCGAAATACCGAATTATTTCAGTACGGTATTTCAGTATTTAGGTACTACTGAATTTTATACGGTTGTAGTTAACTAGTAGCGATTACTAGTAGGGATGGCAGAAAAACCCATGGGTATGGGTACCCATGGGTACCCGACCCGATGGGTATGAGTATGGGTTGTAACCTATACCCATGGGTTTTTGGGTTCGGGTATCCACGGGTTTCGGGTTCGGGTATGGGTTTAGTTTTACACCCATGGGTAACCCATGGGTTACCCGAATTCCATTGACAGGTGGGCCACGTCCAATATCCAGCGTGCTAGGCTAACTTCCCAACGGGCCAACCTGGCCCAGTCCCCAAACCCCAAATCCCTAACCCCATTCTCCACACCCGAATCCAATCGATCCCCACTCCACTCTCCACTGCTCCAGCACCACGCTCACGCTGCCACCTCCCTTGGTCTCTCCATCGGGACGCCATCGCCCGCATCGGCACGAAGCCGCCATCGCCGAGACGCTTCATCGGGCCGTCGCCACCGGGCCACATCGGGCCGCCGCCGCCACCGAGGGGCATCATCGGGTCGTCGCCGCCGGGCCGCATCGGACTGCCGCCGCCGCCACTGAGGTGCATCATCGGGTCGTCGCCGGGCCGCATCGGGTCGTCGCCGCCGGGCCGCATCGGGCCGTCGCTGCCGCATCGGGTCGCCCCCGCATCGAGCTGCCGCCGCCTCCGCCGAGCCACATGGCCCGCATTGGGTTTGCGCCGCCCCCTCTCTCCCTCCTCTCCTCCTCTCTCTTCCCCCTCCCTCTCTCTCTTCCTCCGAAGTAGGGTTTGCTGTGCATGTGGTGTACTAGTATATTTTCAGGTATGGGTACCCATCGGGTATCGGGTACCCGCCGGGTTCGGGTATGGGCGCGGGTTTATACCCATGAGCATTTTAGGGTTCGGGTATGGGTATTATTTTCGGGTTTCGGGTTCGGGTATACCAAAGCTGTACCAGGAGATACCCGCCCGATTGCCATCCCTAATTACTAGTAGCACTAGAGGCGAGTTGACTGGACTTCCTGTGCACCGTGGTCTCATTTGGTGAGCTATTGGGCCTGTGTGCTACTAGACTGCTCCAATGGTGTGCTACTGGGCCTGCGCCCTGTGGGAGAGGCAGTACTGGACTGCTCCAATGCCCAATGGTGAGCTACTGGGCCTGCGCCCCTGCGGGAGATGGGGAGAAGCAGGAGGCTGCGGGATTGCGGGAGGCCAGCCGGTTCACTGGGCTTGGAATGGTTTAGCGCTGGGCTGAGAAATAGGTATATTCGGTAGTTCGGTTTTCAGACCAACGCTATCAAAACCGAACCAAAGTACCATTTTTTAGGGTTTTCTACCGAACTGAATACTGGAAACCGAAAATACCATATTTTCGGTTTATTCGGTTCGGTTCAGTCCGGTATTTCGGTTTCGGTTTTTTTCTGCCCACCCCTAATGATACATGGGTTGTAGGGTCACGTGTCATAGACTTATCCTTCAAAATTATTAATTACCAATATTTGAGGGTAGCAAATACTTAAATCCTTTCATGATGCAGATCAACAATTTACATATCACCATCCACAGTCGTAAATGAACTCACAGTATAAGAGAACTCAGAATATAATATATACTAGTGTTTGAAAATCTATAAGGACAAATCATCATAATATAAAACCGCATGTATTATGACACGAGTCCATACAAGCCGTGATGGGCGCGGACGCGGGGTCCTGATCTTCTGGTGAGAAATGACAAGGATAACTCGGTAGGTGTCACGGAGACCTAAACGATCCGGCTTCCAACCCCGCAAAGGAACTGAAAAACCCGGCGATCGCTAAACCACCACGACGAGTATTATCGACCGAACCAGAGGCACGATCGACCTGTCCACGAAGGACGATTCCTGCAAGCAACCGAAGAACGAGCAAGAACACAAGATAAGCAATCTCAATTGCGAATATGTATTAAGGATAATGGGGTTCAGAAACTTGGTTCTGTTGGTCTAGCCGACACAAGAATAACAAGGCGAAATTTCACACGACTGTGACGAAATCAACTAAACAAAACCCAACTAAGACGTAGCACAGCGTGTGACTTATATAGGGGGCGGCCATAGGAGGGGCACCCAAACAGGCGCCCACACGTGCTCAACCCTAACTCTAGGGGTACACGGGTGTTGGGCCCAAAAATACGGCGTCGCAGCGTCGGGAAGTTTCTGTCCGTCAACTTGTTTTCGCAATTCCCGTTGACTCGGATAGAATTCGGAGGCATGGTTGGATCCGTTGGAAAGCTTATCTCATAAGATTTCCGTAGAGTCCTTATTTGCCTCATTTGGACGTCGTATGTGATCTGGACGTCCGTTTGAAGGTGCGCTGGTCCTGGAAGTCTGAACCGGACCCGGCAGTGAGTTCGACGTCCTCTCGTCTTGGGCAACCGCGTCAATGATGTCCTCATCAAGCCGAGCTCATATGAGCTATGGCATGATCAGCTCGGCTTGTTTAGGCACCAAGGTAAAAAAAGGCTCAACTTGTGCTCATATGGTTCACAAGTCAAACCGAAACTGAGCTAGAGTTACCAAGAGGTTGTTTGGTTGGAGGGAGTTAAGAATAGGAAAGGAAACTTCATATTTGAGGGATGATAACTCCCTTGTTTGTTTCAAGGCCAACATCCCAATTTGGGGAGTTTTTCCAAATTTTTGTCAAATCCGAAATTCGTTTGAATTTGTGGTTGGTCTGGCGTGTGGGTCCTACGACCTGACACTGTAGCCGCTCTCTCTCTCTGCTCTTCTCTCTCTTCTCCCCCGTACTTCCACTGTTCTCTGAGCCACCGCTGTGTAGCCGTCCCATAGCCACGTTCATACTCCATCTCTCTGCATCGCCGTGCTCGCGCGTCGACTCCATCATGCCCGCGCCGCGCGCGTGCGTTCCTCGTTGTGCCGTGCCATTCCCTGGCACCTCCGCCTGCAGCTGCGCGGAATCCGCGTCGCTCTGTCGACGCCCACTCCTCCTCTGTGACCCCGAGCACACTCCCGTGAAACCTATTCCAAACCGCGTCCATTTAAGTACCGAGCTCCCACGCCGACGCCAGTTTCCCCTCTTTCCCCAAATCCACCACCCGTCGGCACCGAAGCAATTCCGGCGATTTCGTGAGTCCCCTCCCAATTTGTCCCTACTAGAGCTCCTTGCGACCCTTCTAAGCCTTTCCCCTCAATCTATTTCAGCTAAGGAGCTTGGAGCCGCCGGATCGTCGCACACTCTGTTTCGGCCGCCGGTCGCCTCCGGGCCACTTCCCTCCCCGTCAATGCTGTGGTGAGCACCCCCTTAACCTACTCTAGCTCCTAGAGCATGCACATGGCCTGTATATCTCCCCCTCGGCTTGGTTTGCTCCGGCGAGCCTTCGGTTCTCCGCCGCAGCTGCGTCGCCGCGTCTGGCCACCATTGGCCTTGGCGCCGGCACCATTAGGAACCCTAAGGCCCGTAGATGCTGTGGCGCGCACGCACTTGGCCGGAACCGGCTTGTCGCGCCGCCGCGTCGTTTCCCGTCGCCGCCAGGCCACGGAGCACTGTCCGATTTGGCGCCAAGATTCGTGCTGGCTCGAGCCAATAAGTCACTGGTGAGTGGCCCCATTGCCAGGGGTGAGCCATGCGCGAGGTTAGGTAGGAGGCGCTGACATGCGGGCCCCCGGACCCACCTGTCCGGTTTAGTGGAGACGTCCGGAGCCGGGGCGTCTCCTTCTCGCGGTGGCGCCTGTGCGAAAACCGCTTTCGGCGTCGCCGCTGTAGCCGTGCAGGTGCGCTGCGCGCTAGTGGGCCTTGGGCCGTTTCTCGCGACTGGGCCGTCCTTCGGTTGGTTCGGCCCGTAGGCTTTTAATTATTTTTCCAGCGAGTTTAATCATTTATTAGCTCCAGAAATCGTTTTAGATTTATCTAAATTAGCAAATGACTTCCACAAATGCTAGCGAAATTTAGATAAATATTAGAGGTCAACTATGATTTTATGAAAATATAAGCTTGGCCACTGCATAAGGGAATCTGCACTGTTAGATGTAATAATAGTTTTCCCCTTTTATAAAAATGAGTAAAATTGATTCTGGGATATTTATTGGCTGTCTTTAAATAAAAATCTAGACCCAAAAGTCCTTTTAGAAATTAGTAGATATATAAATGGCCTAATAATCCTGGAACAAACTTAATTTGCATTTCAACTTAAATAACACCATAAGGATACTTATAAAAATGGGGCAATTACTAAATAGCTAAACCTTTCTTTAGTAAATCACCCTTAAGGTGCCTTTGGTTAATAAATTATTAAAGAAACATAGCCTAGGATTAACTCTTTACCTAGGATGCTTAGGTATGTTGTCAACTCCGTTAAACTATAAACCGATAATAGGTGAAACTTCTATTAGTCGTCTTTTAGGCTACCGAGAAACCCTAATCCCACCATCGCGAACTTATCGTACAAGGTCGTATTTTGGGGTTTAGTAAACTAAATATATTCCTATAATATTATTTATGCTCTAGCCATGCATAGCATATCATACGATAACCAGGTTCGTTAATCGATCTTAGGTTTAATGACGAAGCTAGGACCTAGACCGAGCATGCATCATGTTTTTCATTGCATTATTAGTAGTAATTATTGGTTGTTGGTATGATTAGACGTAGGCGACCCCGAGGGAAGATTTGGGGACGTTGAAGAGGACCACCTACCGGATCAAGGCGAGTTAACACTTACTCTTTAGATGTGATCCGTATTAGGGAGAGACATCGACTTTCCCTAGTGCGGATTAACATTGCTAATATCATGTTCATAACCCAGTTTTTCTTAAACTATGTTGTTTAAGTATTAAAGATGCATGCTTAAGTAGATTGCCTAATTGTTAATCATGTTAAACTTATACATGCCTGCCTTGAATTATCTTGCCTTAATGACTGCCTTGATTGTCATTGCTCTTGATAGCCATGCTTAGTCTGGTAACCACTTTAACCCTACCTAATGGGTAAAACTTGCTTAGACTAGCTTAGGCTTAACAAATGTTCTGGCTAATCGCCACAGAACGGTGAACCGATATTCACCGGTCATTCATTATTCTCATTTAATGTGACATGACATATGACAGTTAGGGCTGGTAGATGCATGTTGGGCTGATTGTGTTTGTGGATATGGATAAGTGGGGTCTTGCTCAGTTTGGGTCGATCGGTTGGGAAAGTCCAAGTGTGTGGTGTGGTGTGGTCGATGACCGTGGAAGTAGAGAAAGGTTGGTGGGTTGCCCCTAGTTGGATTTGGACATCCGGATGGATGATTAAGGCATGAGATGCCTAGTGCTGGGTTTAGCCAAGGCTTACCCAGGAGGAGCGCGAATACACACGCGTAGCGGGAAGATCGCTGCCAGGATTGGTTCCAACACAACGCGTGGCCATCGCGCGGAGCACGGGACGTGGATCGTCAGTTGTGAGCACTCTGCGGAGGCCCTCTGGGACCAGTCTCGTTAGGGGCAGGTATTGGCCCTCACTGGATAGTGATAAAGGCCACACAATCTAATTAGCTCAAAATAATAAAATTAGTCCAAAGAGAGGTTGATGGAATTAGTTAGCTTTGAATTTATATGACTCATGAATGTGAACGGATCGAAGGCCAATAAGGGGTTAATTGGACTACTTTTAATTTTTTTGTGTTTTCCATGACAATTAGACAAATAAAAAGTGAACCATTTAGCTAATCAACCCTACAACTACACAATGTGAATTTAGCTTGTAACTTAATGAACAAGTACCATAAATTACGAGCATGCATAAAAAGAAACTAGCGGGAAATTAAATTGTGGGAAGGTAAAGATGATGCAAGGATATTTTTCCGATGTTCGGAGACGAACTCCTACTCCCCGTTGAGGCAAGCCCTCGACGAACGAGAACAGGCTCCCTTTCGAGCCTTCCGCCTCAATCCACTCGCGGTAGCCCTTCACCATGAAAGTAAGGTGGGCTTCAAACCTCTCACATGGTCTCGAGTGCTCCCACACGCGGTGAGCTCCTCAAACCCACACCATCGACACACGGCGGCATCCACCAATACACGATGGTTTTCGCTCCGTCACCACCGACACACTGCGGTGGCCACCGACACACGGTGGACTTTCCCCCCAACACACGGAGGCACCGCCAACCCACGGAGGCATGAGAACTCGATGAAGGCTTGATGAAGACATCTTGGTGAAGATCCTCCTTCCGGCGACGGAGTCCCAAAGAGCACAAATCCGGAGGACACTCACCTCACTAATGCTCTTCTCACATGCACATGGAAACCCTACGGATAAGATCCATAGGAGAGAGCTCACACACTTGGGGAAAGGTGGCTAGGGTTGCAAAGGAGTCTCTCACACCCTCCCTTGAGCAGATAAGGCCTTTGTATACTCCCCCACGAAATCCCCACTTCTGAACCCTAAAGAAGGGAATCTCATATATGGTCCGGGCTATCCATGAGTTCACATCATACCTGACACATAATTGTCATTGGGTATAATCCTAATATATTAGTTGGAGATAAGCCGAATTTGAGCTAACTGGGTGTGTTAATGCTTGGCTTGTTTGACCTGTCGAGTCCGGCTTGGTTGGAGCTAGAGTACAGCCCTCGTGAGCCCTCCCGAGCCAACAAATGCAAAACTGTGAAATTCGTTCCAGGCACCAATTAAACGCATGTATAGACTTCGGGTATTGATTAATCTATTATTTGCCATTGCAAAGATCGGTATTTAAGAATGGGAAACGCTTGAGTCCGGAGGTCCAGCGCGTCCGGACTCCTCACTCGCTCACGCTCGCTCCCTCGTGCTCCTCCTCCTCGCTCGCTTCGCTCGCTCGCTCGCTCGCGCTACTCTTCCTTTCGCGCCTTCCTCGCCGTCGCTTCGTCCTCCCGCTCCTCCTCGCCGTCGCATCCCTTCCACCGCCTCTTCCCATGCCTCCTCACCGTCGTCCAGCGCCGCGCCTCCTCCTCCCACGCCTCGCGCCTCCTTCCCTCCGCCGTCGCTGGTGCCACCCCACCTCCTCCTCCCTCGCGCGGCGGCCGGTGCCGCCCCGTCCTCCTCACGCCCGCGCGCACGTGGGGGGAGCTCCCCCTTGCCATGCTCAAGGGCCGCCGCCAGATCTGGAGGGGGCCGACGACCAGAACGATGAGGGAGCATGGGGGGTGTCAAGCTCGCCGTTGCGCCGCCGGACCCGGTGAGCAAGGGGTAGGGTCTCGCCGGATCTGGGGAAGAAGGAGGCCAGCAGGAGATCCATCCCATTTCAGACACGAAACCTGAGGTTTGTCTCTGGAAACCTATGATTTGTGTGCTCGAAACTTGGAGTTGCACATATGAAACCTTCTCTCTTCTCGGTCTAGAACTCTAGGGGCTACGTCCTATGAAAATGTACCTTTTCTACTACTGAAACTTGGATCTTTGCCTACCGAAGCTTGAACTTTGCACTATGAAAACTTGGGTCTTACTCTTGAGACGATTTTTGAAACCTCAGGTTTCATTGTCAGGTTGCACGAAACCTGGGGTTTCATGATTTTCGTAAACTTCGCTTTTTTGTGCTGAAACTATAAGTTTTACCCATTGAAACTTTGGATATTGCCTACCGAAACTTGAATTTGTACTATCGAAACTTGGTTCTTACTCTCGAAAACTTTCTGAAATCTCAAGTTTCGTCCTCAGGTTGCCACGGTTCATCAGGTTTCTACCAAATTTTCAGGTTTCCGTAGGTATTCGCGCAGGTTACGCGATGACGTCAGGCTGACGTCAGCAGGTCTGAACGTCCGGACCCTAGTGCTCGCCTTTAAGAATTTGTCTCAATGATACATGGATTAATTGTAGGGTCACGTGTCATAGACTAATTACCAATATTTGAGGGTAGCAAATACTTAAATCCTTTCATGATGCAGATCAACAATTTACATATCACCATCCACAGTCGTAAATGAACTCACAGTATAAGAGAACTCAGAATATAATATATACTAGTGTTTGAAAATCTATAAGCACAAATCAACATAATATAAAACCGCATGTATTATGACACAAGCCCATACAAGCCGAGCTCACACGAGCTATGGCGTGATCAGCACGGCTTGTTTAGGCACCAAGGAAAAAAAAAGGCTCAACTTGTGCTCATAAGGTTCACGAGTCAAACCGAAACTGAGCCAGAGTTAACAAGAGGTTGTTTGGTTGGAGGGAGTTAAGAATAGGAAAGGAAACTTCATATTTGAGGGAAGTTAACTCCCTTATTTGTTTCAAGGGAAATGGATAGGAGAGACAAAGTTTATAACTAAAAGAGAGAAAGCTCCTTTTTCCAACCCTGTAGTTGCCAAATAAGCTCTAATTATGAGTATACATTGTAAGACTTATCAAACCAAATAAATAGAACTAATAGAGCTACTCAAATGATCGGCCAAATGATTTGGATTGGTATTAGTGTTGGCCTCTTCTCTTAGTACAATAATAAAATAATTATTTATTTAATTTTGTTATAACTGTCTCGTTTTTTTTTTTTAAGATATGTCTGAATTCGAGAAATTTCTTTTTACACTAAATTTTTGGCCAAATAGATCGAACAGGTTGAAGGCTTAGTAACTAGGCTGAATAGGTTAACGGAAAGAATATAATATGTAATTTTGAATTCTAATAATGCACAACCTCAAAGTCTCATGTTAGAAGCAGCTTCTAAAAATATGGGGCTCACTTGATTTTACTTCTAAGCGGCCTTTTGGCATATTTTTTATATAAAAAATATGGGTAATTAAGTTAAAGTAGACAATATTTGATGCTTATTAATTATAACAGTCAATGGCTAGACCGCCTTTTGAATCTCGTTAGCATTTGTACATATTACTGTAGGATTCTATATAATTTCCTACTTTTAAATCCATCCTCTAAAATTATTTAATGTTTTAATAAAAAGTTTCTTTCTTCGACGGAAACTCTATTTTTATAAATTCATAAATACAAAATTATAGTGTGTGCTCTTGACTATACTTAGGTCATGCACAGTGCTCCAGATCAGCTGTCACAAGCCGGCTATAGAACGTGCCACATCTTTTTTCTGTGAATTAGAGAAGAGAGAGAAAGATGTCGTCCCTTTCCCAAGTGCCGAGGAACCCAGCTACAAGACTTGCGGTTCCTCTCCTTTTCTCCCCTGCATGCATGCAACAAGCATACCTATACACCTTCTCTAATATATTTTTTGTTATATCTTTTGATTAATATTTCTGATTAGCCAATCGAATTCAAAAATGGATTCCTGATATTTTTTCGAACAAAATTAGACCACACTTGCCATATAAATTTTTTAAAATAAATTTTAAATTTTAAATTTTTGATAATCTATTGTTTGTTTTTATTTTTTAAAATTTTCGTTTAAAATTTGTATACGCCCGATCAACACGGTTTTTAAACTCTACAAACATGTATGCTCTTGCATTGACTGTACTTCAAAAGCGAATAGCTCTATGTCCACACTCCACAGTCCACTACCACATCCCCACATATACAGCTCCTATACAAAAGGCCCAGGACCCGAAACCCCTGAGCGATCCTCATCATCACCATTCACCGCACGTCCGCACCGCCGCCGCCATGGCGGAGACGGGCAAGCGCCGCCGCAAGGAGCCTCTTCCGGCACATCAGTCGTTGCCTCCGCTGCGCCAGCAGAAGTGGAAAGTGGAGTTCGCGCGCTTCTTCGCGGTGCCGCGGGGGGGACCCTGGGCGCACCCGCCCGCCGGTCTCCGCCACATCTCCCGCGGCCAGCACCGCCACCGCGGCACCTGGCTCCCCGCCGCCTCCCCGGCAGAGCTCCGCGTATCCCGCCCCAGCCACCCGTCCGCGGCCCCCCTCCTCATCGTCTCCATCGGCGATGTTGTCTACGTTCGTAACGAACCAATGTTACCAACCCCCCTTTGCTCCCACTTCTTATATGCCAACGTTTGGTTGGCTCATCCGATTTGGGTTTGCGCGTTTGTGGGAGGCATCTGGGAGATGCGTGTTTAATTAACTTTTCTGAGCAATGGTGTTTAATTAACTGAAACGAACAATTCACTTGTCATCTGATCCTTTGGTAGGCATTTTGGAAAAAAAGTTTTTTTTTATGCGCCAGTTGACTGTTGACGTGCATTCTAGGTTGATTTGGTCCAATAGCTCAAGGGGATGTCGGTTTTGGTTATGCGGCCTGACCTGCTTACATTTCCATTTTGCTAGCTCTGTACTTTATAGTTTTATAGATCATCGTATGTTCTCAAGCCGTTATAGTGTGCACGTCTGGACAAGATGTGTCCCACGATTGCTCTGGTATCTCGGTGCTCTGGTTTTGATTGTTCAGAGAGCATACAAGGGATTGATGACATTGGTTTTCGATGAGTGCATTTATTGCATTGTGTTTGAACGGAAGTATGATGATCCGTGGATTCATGGACGTTTGCATTACAGATTACTACCCAAGATAGTCTAGATGCTCGAGCGATTGTGTTGTGTTGTATTTTGCTGATTGATGCTGGTTTCTTTATTTCTGTTGATCTTTGTAAGTTCTTGTTTAGCCGAAGCCTGCTTGATTCTGCATATTATTGTTTGCTAGTACGTTTCCAGTTCCAGGAAGACATGCTACCTTAGTCCTCAAGTCGTTTTGGGGCCTACGGTCAGAGCAAACGGTGTATTTCTTTCATTGGGTGTCCTCGATGTGCAAGTTGTAGCATTCCTGGAAATCCCTTGAGATGAAAATCGAAACTAAATTGTACTAGCTGATTAATTATGATTAATTGCATGTGTAACTAATTTTTTGTGTGCAAAGGAAATCATCAAAATCCTTTTACCCTAAAAATTGGATCATGCACTATTGTGGCTGTACTAAGGACTGACCATTTTACTATATATGTGTGGTAGTTGTAGGTTAGGCCTTGGTATTTCAATGTTCTGCCGCTAACTATATTCCAATTTTGCACCAAGCCACCAGCCAGTATTGTTCAATATAAGTAATGGAGATTTGAGGATACTCTGTTTAAATTAATTGGTCTTCTTGTTTTGTTATATGCTCGATTTTCTTTCAAACAGCATGATGTTGTTGTCATTGCTCATGAAACAGGAGGAGCATTTTGTGTCCATCCTCAACTTCTCATGGCCACAGGTTACATGTGTGACACAGTGCCCAATTAGAGGGAGCAGGGTGGTGTTAATGAGCTTTTGTGATAAATACAAAAAGGCAAGGTTCCTTGTATCATTAAATGTGATTTTATTGTATCATTAAATGTGATTTTACTGACTGGATAGTTGTTTAATGAAATGATATTTTCTTACAATATGGGGAAACATTGTATGGCATGGTGTTAAACTGCTCGCAACAAGCTCAAACCCCTGTACTTAATTTAATTATGCAAAATTGACCCTATGTATCCCTCTTATTATTTCTCAATTATTAATGTGTTACTGTTATGGCCATAAACCAGCATGATTGGGTTGTTTTTCATATACTCAGGTCTGGGTTCATATGTACAAAGTAACCTCCATGAGAATAGTTGTTATGGAAAAAATATTTATAGAACCTCATTACCTCTTATTGCTCTGCAGATCCAGAAGTTCGCTGTGCGTTTCCCACAGCTAAGTGACACAGAATCATTCTTGAATTTTATCAAGGTGCAATTTTTATCCTCAACTTGACTTTTTCCTCAACTCTGTGCAGCTCGTCCACAGTTATATGCGTCTTTGGAGACGATTCATATGTCATGGATAACAAATGTTATCATCTCTTGCTTTTGTATTTATTAGAGTAATACCTTCTTTTTTATGGATTTTATCTCTGCATCAGTGCTCGTTAATAAAGTTTTATCCACAGTGTTCGAAATGTATAACTGGAAGCTTCCATTAGTCTATGACTGAATTTTCTGATTATGTTGTGACAACTTTGCATTGGAGTTACTTATTTTTCATGTCAGCTAGCTGCTAACTGAATATAAATGAAAATATTATATTTTGTAGAGACCATTGAATCCCTTGGACGGAGAAAAAAAACCATATTCATCATTGAAAATATTTGTGTAACTACTAAGGTTACTCATGTGCTTAAGGATCAGCTGTTGTAAATTCACAATACGTACAAAACACTAGCAATTGTAGATCAACAACCATAAAAATATTTTTCCGTAAGTATTTGCAGTCATCTGTGATATGGGTGATCAGCATGATCACGTAGAAAGGCTCGTGTTCCTGGCCGGAGGCCGAATGACGAGCGGGGTTCCAGCACGACCGAGAGGTCGCCGGAGATAGGATAGTTGGCTGTACGGCGCCACCGACCGGTTATCGACGGCGCACCTGAGACTAAGGTTTGTGGCAACAAAATGTGCCTTTTCTGGTCCTGCTTTCTTCCATTTATTCTTGCGCCTTGCGCTGAGCTACAAAGAAGGAACTACTAACAACTCGACTAACAACCTGATAAGGACTAAGCTAACAGAAGCTAACTCACTAGAGAACTAACAGACTTAGATAAGAAAGGCTAATCCAGGCTAATCGTGAGGGGCGGCCTTGGCACGTCTGACGTAAACACGGTCAGCGGCTGTAACAATACTCCCCCCTGCGCAGCAAGCTTGTCCTCAAGCTTGAAATCTGGATGGGCACGCCGGAGAACTATGGCATCTACCCATATTGCATCTTCCTCCATCTCGCCTGCCCAATGCACCAAGAACTGGCGGTGCCCCTTCACAAAACGTTGCTGCAGCAGACGGTACGGGGACGGTTGAGCTGGGCCCAATGTCGGAGAAGCATCCACTGGTAGTGGAGGAGCCGTAGGCGGAGTACCTTGGAAGGCCTTCAACAAGGATACATGGAAGACATCATGAACCCTGGATTCCGCAGGCAGATATAACCGGTAAGCCGCTTGCCCAATACGGGCAGCCACTTGATATGGACCAACGAACCGTGGAGAAAGCTTGTGCTGGACACTAGGACGCAGTGAGACTTGGTGATGGCGTTGTAGCTTGAGCCAAACCCACGAGCCCACATTGAAAGTGACCTCCCTGTGGTGACTGTCATAGTATTGCTTCATCTTGTTCTGTGCACTGAGTAGATGATGTCTGGCTTGGCGCACCAGGGCGTCCTAGTCCACTAGCTGGCAGTCAATTGCATCAATGGAGGTAGAGCCCTGAGAATACGGAACCAAGCTAGGAGCAGGTCGTCCATACACCAACTCAAAGGGGGTCATCCGGAGAGCTGAATGGTAGGATGAGTTGTAGCAGAATTCCGCCCAAGGGAGCCACTTAACCGAAGTAGAGGGATTGTCCGCCGCGAAACAACGGAGGTACATTTCGAGGGTGCATTAACCACCTCGGTTTGCCCATCCGTCTGAGGGTGGTAGGCCGACGAAGTGAGAAGCTTAGTACACACCTCTTAAAGAGGCCCTGCCAAAAGGCGCTGGTGAAGACCGGATCCCTATCCGAGACAATGGACTCGGGCATGCCATGGAGACGAACAATGTTGTCGAAGAAGACATCCGCTACGACTTGGGCAGAAGTAGGACGCCGGAGGGCAATAAAGTGGCTGTACTTGGACAGCCGGTCCACCACCACTAGGATGGATGTCATCCTTTGTGATTTAGGGAGAGCCACTACAAAGTCCATGGACACATCTGCCCACACATGCTGCGGAATTGGCAAGGGTTGGAGGAGACTCGCTGGGGACTTCGTACTGGCCTTGTGCTGCTGACATACTATGCATTGGCTGATATACTCTTCGACCGACTTCCTCATATCGTCCCAATTAAAGCGCTGCTGGACTCACTGAAGGACCTTGTGTATACCCTCATGGGTGAGGTCATGAAATGCTGCCACCACACTGGAACGAAGAGGGGAATTGGCTGGAAGAAAGAGCCGGCCATTGCGGAACAAAAGCCCATCTTGGACTACCCAGCGAGGGCCAATTGTGGGAACGGTGGACTGCCAGTGATCCTTGTTTGCTTCCAGTTGATTGCAGCGATGGCGCACCTCCTCATCGTCGCGTAGGGCGGACTGCTTGGAAGGTCGACGGGGCATTGCACAACCCAAAGGCCATAACGAGGAACTCCTAGTGACCGTGGTGTGTGCGGAAGGCCGTCTTCTCGATGTCGGAGGGAGACATGCGGACTTGGTGATATCCTGATCGAAGGTCCAACTTGGAGAAGAATCGGGCGCCATGGAGCTCATCCAGTAATTCCTCTACCACTGGAATTGGGAACTTGTCTTTGATCGTCTTGGCGTTGAGTTCCCGATAGTCCACGCAGAAACGCCAGGACCCATCTTCCTTCTTGACCAACAATACCGGCGACGAGGATGGGGAGCGACTCGGCCGTATGATTCCCTGAGCTAGCATCTCAGCACACTGCCTCTCAATCTCGTCTTTTTGCCGATAGGGATATCGATATGGCCTCACTGCCACTGGATTGGTACCTTCTAACAGACATATCCGATGATCACATTCTCTGGGCGGCGGAAGGCCCTGCGGCTCCAGGAATAAGTCATCAAATGAGTCCAGCAAGGGACTAATATCTGCTCCTTCGTCCGCGGCCAATTGCAACACACGAGTGGAGGCTGGTCGCCCCACGCCCTGAAGTTTCACCTCGCGACCAGCATGGTTGAAGGACATGTGGAGCGAGTCGAAGTTCCAATATATTCCGCCCAGTGTGCTCATCCATTGGGTGCCGAGTACCACGTCAAAGATGTCCAGGGTAATCACCAAGAAGGGTGCGTCTAACTGATGGTGGCCAATGGTAAACTCGGCCTTGGTAACACGCCCCAGGCAGGGTAATGCCTCACCGCTGGCAACACGCACCCTTTGTGTTCCGCCATTCTCCTGGTTCACTCCCACCTTGGCTGCGGCATAGCTACTCATGAAATTGTGAGTGCCCACTGTCTAGTAAGCCCAGGAGCCGCTGCCCATTCATAGTTAGGTGAACCAGCATGGTTCGGCAGCCTTCGGAGCCCGTATTGCCATGACTGACAGAGACACCTCCTCCTCTTCGGTCTGTTCTCCCTCTTCCTCCTCTTCCTGGATCTCCATATGGAACAGGCGCTTACATTTGTGGCCTCTGGCGAAGACTTCATCACAATTGAAGCACAGGCCTTTGGCCCGACGCTCAGCCATCTCGTCCAGACTGAGACGACAGCGATATGGTGTGGCGGTCGTGGAAGCCGCACTAGCTGTAGTGGCCGCCGCCGCGCCCCCTCCGCTCGCCGCAGTCGTCGGTAGCCCCGAAGTGGCCGGCTTGGTCGCGGACCCCGTTGAAGCAGCGATCGATCCCACCGGAGTCACGGCCAGAGAGGCTTGGCCGGCTTGGTGACCACCTCCCACCAAGTGACCACTGCTGTGGGATGGCAGAGTCGGCGCCACTGCGCCACAGCTGAAGGTTGGGCGGTGCCTTGATGCCCACCCTAGCACCGCCTTGGCGATCCACGCATCCTCCCGGCGCTCCGCTTCCCGCGCCAACCTTATGGCATCCGCTAGGTCCCTTTGTCGATCCCGGTGCACGTCCGCCGCAAGCGTGACCGAGAGTCCTGCGGTGAAGGTTTCAATCTGGTCTTCCTTTCGCATCCGCGGTGTCCGAGCTAGCAGGCGCTGGAATTCTCGGGCATAGTTTCCAATTCACGAGATCCCCTAAGGGCCCCGCTGTGGCGTGCCTGGTGAAGCGCTGGATGAAGGTCTCATAGAACTCGTCCCAAGTGATTTGGTCGTCTTGTTCCCAATTGTCCATGACCTCCTGTGCCTTCCCCCTCAGGTGGAGACTTGCCATCATCACATACCCCGGGCGCGGAATCTCGTGCGCGCGCGCGAAGCGCTCGCACTGGCGCAGCCAGAGTAGTGGGTCTTCTGAGCCATCATATAGGGACAGCTCGTATCGTGGAGCATGGGGCACCCATCGGTCTAGGTCGCGCCCGCCATTGCGCGCTCCGTCCTCCTCTCGACCATCGTGGTGATGCGGAGAGCCGCCTCCTTCCTTCCTGTTACTTGCTTCTTCTTCCTCCCCGCCAGCCAAGGTGGCCGGGGTCTTTCCATGGGCACAAACCAGCTCCGCTAGAGTTTTCTGGATGTCGGCTATGGCAGCCTCCACCCGTCCCAGTCGTGCTTCGCTGCCATTCGCATCCCCTGGGTTGCTGTCGTTGGCCATGGTGCGTTGATCTCCGCCTTTCTTCCGGTGCCGAGTCCGAGGATTGATCGGCTCTGATACCAGTTGATATGGGTAATAGGGATGATCACGTAGAAAGGCTCGTGTTCCTGGCTAGAGGCCGGATGACGAGCGGGGTTCCAGCACGACCGAGAGGTCGCCGGAGATAGATAGTTGGCTGTACGGCGCCACCGACCGGTTATCGACGGCGCGCCTGACTGAATATAAATGAAAATATTATATTTTGTAGAGACCATTGAATCCCTTGGACGGAGAAAAAAAACCATATTCATCATTGAAAATATTTGTGTAACTACTAAGGTTACTCATGTGCTTAACGATCAGCTGTTGTAAATTCACAATACATACAAAACACTAGCAGTTGTAGATCAACAACCATAAAAATATTTTTCCATAAGTATTTGCCATCATCTGTTACCTTTTCATTTGAAGATTGTTATCCATTCATTCATCAGTGTTGTACAATACATCCCTGCTTTACAATGTGAACTATGACTACCAAAGTACTATAATAATCATATAAAATCATTCACCATGCTTTTGGCAGGCTCTGTTCGGTTGAAGTTGTGCTTAGCTTCGATGATCACTTGGTTGTGCCATAGTTTATTTGACATGTAATTGCAATTGTGTAGTTACCATCCTGCCATGGGCTTGGGCCCATGTGCTCATCTCGGTTTAGCCCATTAATAGCTATGAAGGTGCTTAATTAGAATTAGAATTCTTTGTATTTTTACATTTTCTTTTATTCCTTTATTTAAAAATACACATGCAGCCTGTGTTTTTGCAAAACTAGGCACGGTTAAGAGGATTTTTAAATAAAGGAATAAAAGAAAAAGTAATATCCAAAAAAGTAATTCTCCTGTGCACTGTTCACCTGCATGGATAGTAATCGCCACTGTATCACGTGGTCATAATATTAGTTAGTCCAGAGTATTTTGGATAAGATTAGTCAGGGATTTCAATAAGGTAGAAGTCTATTTATCATGTGTTAATGTGTCATAATCTCTATACAAGGAGGGCTATTTATCCATTGTCGATCAAGAAATAATAAATACAACACCCCCCCCCCCCCCCCCCCCCCCCCCCCCCCCCTCTCTCATGGATCCCAGGTTCATGACACGGCCCAGCACAGCAGAAATTAGTTGGTGTTGAGTTGTTTGGTACGGAACTTTTCCATACTAGTGAGATAAAATGTTATTGGAATAGGTATGCATACAGTTTGTCAAGGCACTAAATTGCATTTCTTTGGTGGATTTGAAAGGAATGTTTGAGAGACACTTTGGATATCATACCATCGGGAAGCGACTACACCTGTGAAGATTCATCAGCATCTCAATATATTTCTTCTAATGGACTTCATCACAGGTAAAAAGTAGAATTTTTCTGTTTTGGAGGTCACAGGACATATTGCCTATGATCATCATTTTTGTGCCCTAGGCCCGATGAGGCAGCAAGCTGTGAGGAACCAGCTTCAGATCACAAGACAGATGCACTTGCATTATACTACCACAAGGAACCAGACCAGCCTGTTACTGGACCTCCCGCTAATTGCTCGACGGACAACGAGAAAGGTTCACAATTTCCGTTGGATGAATTTACACTGCAATATCATTTTGTTTTGTTTTTTGTTGGTAGTATGCTTAATAACCATCACACACGTATAAATCAGATGCAACCAAAACTTATCCGGTGACTTTTACGAACCATGCCCCAGAAGAGGTAATTATGTTAATTATTTGTAAACCCTCCAAATGATGACTGCTTACAAAATGTTCTATATATTTTGCAATTTTTTCGCAGGCCTATATACTGGATGTTTCTCATGATGGTACAAATGGTTTCAACCTCATTTACCGGTTATTTGTCTTGATGTTCATATCATCTCCTGACCTGTCAATGTTTGCTGTAGTGGTAGTTGCTGCTAAAGAAACGGCTGCTGATAAAGGAAAAGGTGCTGGTGAAGATATTGGTGCCAAAGAAGCTGGTGATATTGTGGCACAGATCAAGGTACTTTGTGCATAAAATTCACCTGGTTTTGTTCTTCCCAAAGCCAATAAACAATTTTTTTGTACTAACATGTTACGTTTTGCTGCTGTAGTCATGTATGACCAGCAACTCCTTCAATGGTATGTTTTGTCTCTCTCTTCCAATGGGATAAAATGAGTGTGTTTTTTTATTACGCACATTAAGAATTCACTAAATTAATGTCTTTCCTACCATTTCCTTTGCTAAAACGTACTAATTTGGAAACTCATGCCATGAATTGTTCATATTACCCTTGCATCCAACCTCATTTCTGATGCTTTGTACTAACTGAATGTTCTTGCCTTCCGTAGATATGTTGTTCATGTTCGACCAAGTCATTGATGAGCTGGGTGGTGACATGTCTCTGTAGATTGTAAAACCACTTGTGTGCTGCAGGAAGCCTTGGCTTGCCCTTGATTATATAGAAATATAGCGTCAATTGCAGCTACTGCTCTCCTGTAAAGCTACGAGTTAGATGAAAACTTTATGTGTTAGCAATTGCAATACGAAGACGGTTATCTTACGTATGTAGCTTGTAGTAGGGTAGCACATATATGAACTTCTATTGAGGAAGCATTAGGTGCCCTTCACTGCTTGTGTAAATATACTAATTAAAATTGAGGACATGTCATCACTTACCAACGACTCTTTTTGGGCAACATATCTAGTGCTAATGACTATTAGGCGTTAACATGATAACATCAAATATGAACCATCAGATTCATAAGAAGTGGTTTATATCTGGAGAGGTGGAAACCTCTTTCTCACTTGAAAAGTCAGGGTTTTTTTTTTCGTGGAAGCGTTTAAATGGGAAAGGAGGTTTACACATTTATAGATCTGAGTTGCTTCTCATGGATTTGATAGATTGGATTTGATGTTAGCATGCTAACACCTAATGGTCGTTAGCATTGAACACGTTGCCCTCTTTGTGTGTAGTATGTTCATGTGTTCTATTATTCTTTTTAGCAAGCGTGACACTTTGCCCTCTTTGTGCGTAGTAGTATGTTCATGTGTTCTGTTATTCTTACTAGCAAGCGTGCATGTCCAAATCACGTTGGAGTAATATATCGTGAAAACAATGCTACACTGTTGTAATGTGAAGAAGGATCGTCGGAGTTGAGAGCGTGACAGAGAAGAAGAGTATAACCAATTCGACAAGTTTCCTCCCCTCACAGTGGATGTAGACATCAGTGTTCAAGATAATGCTGACGAACCACCCTATGTATGCCATGATTATAATGAAGGATCACTTGTAAAAACTAAGTATGTTAGCAAATAAGTCCATCTATCTTTATACAGTTTTGTAATGCATATGATTTTAAGATTCTAGCGATATTTTTTCCTTTTTTATACTCCTTCCGTTGATTTTTCTTTAACGCTTTTGACTTTTGCACATGCCTTTGACTATTCGTTTTATCATTAAATGTACTTTAAGCATGACTTATATTTTTTCATGTTTGCACTAAATTTTGAATAAGACAAATGTTCAAAGGCTTGTTCAAAAATCAAAGGCGTCAAATAAAAAAATGCATGGACCGTGTATTTGTATAATTTTGATGAAGCTAGGTATGTATATATATTTTACATATAAATAAAAAAAGCGCTCACCAGCAGGTCGCGGGTTCGAGCCTCGACCGCGTCCCCTGCACATGAACTTTTTTTTGGCGCTGTGTGGGGTCTTTAATACCGGTTGGTAACATGAATCGGTACTGTTTCCAACAGTAATCCCGTTTGATGTTACCAACCGGGATTGATAGCCTCCAACTCAGGTGCACAACGTAATTTTAGAATTTTTATATAGCACGCTTCGGGGGCACAACAGAATTTTAAGTATGTATAATTTTCATAGCCTGGACCAGGAGACACACATTGCATAATTATAAAGATGGATATTAAGGAACTACATTTGGGGTAAAGTTTCTTAAATTTCTATTACATAAGGAACTACATTTGGGGCAAAGTTTCATTAATTTGCATTATATAATATAATTAACTACAATATTAGGGCGGCGGTGGCGGCGTCGGCGGACTAATCCTTGTCTAAGGCGTAGTCTTCCCGCCGATGCTCCTCCCAGCGGGCACCGCTAGTCCTCGCCGTCGGAGTCGAATCCAGAGGCGGGCAGGTCCACTGTTGTCTGGAGGCGGCTAACCCAGGCGGGCCCTTCCTCCCCTGGCGGGCGCGGCGGTAGCAGCTCATCCATCTCCGCCCTGGTGCGAGGCGCTCGTGGCAATGATGGTGGGAAGACGAGGACGAGGCCACCGGGCTGGACCATCTCCACAAAACTCCTCCCAACTTGCCGGCCAACCGACGCGCGCCGGCAGCGAAGCGACGCGCGGTGGCGGCAATGGCGGCTCCTGTGGCGCCGGTTGTGGCGGTCACCTCGACCCCATCCGGCAGGTCTTGTGGCGATGCGGCATCGCGCGTTGGCGGAGGCGAGAATGTAAGAGACGGGGAGGAGAGAAGGCGAGACTGGGGGAGGAGATCTGGCGAGAATGGGTGTGGAACAGTGATGGGGGGAGAAGATAAAGCGATGGACGGAAGCCCTTTCACTTATATTGAGAAAGCGCGCGAGGCCGCCCCTCTCACTCTCAAATCTCACTCTGCGCCTAACTTTGCTCCAAATCTAACGTCGACGACCCCCCGTGCGCCGTCGTCCCTTAGAGCCGCCGACAACCCCCCTCACGCTGGTGACGTCCCCAAGCTCCTCCTAGGAGGAGACCCCCTGAGTGCCGGCGACGTCCCCGAGCTCCTCGTCCTCGACGACGACCCCTGTGCGCCAGCGACGTCCCCGAGCTCCTCCTCCTCAGCGGCGACCCCCCGACATTCTCAAGTTACTATAACTTTCTTATTACTGTTGTTTTATTGTAAAAGTGAATATATTTTAGTGATCTGCTACCGTCATTGATCTGCTACTTAGTACCGTTATTGATCAGCTAGCTACCGATGTGTGAATCATGATTGAATATATTTTAATAACTAATCAAATTGTTGTGTCAATCTCGTATAACTTCGTATAATGTATGCTATACGAAGCGCTGTGTGGGGTCTTTAATACCGGTTGGTAACATGAATCGGTACTGTTTCCAACAGTAATCCCGTTTGATGTTACCAACCGGGATTGATAGCCTCCAACTCAGGTGCACAACGTAATTTTAGAATTTTTATATAGCACGCTTCGGGGGCACAACAGAATTTTAAGTATGTATAATTTTCATAGCCTGGACCAGGAGACACACATTGCATAATTATAAAGATGGATATTAAGGAACTACATTTGGGGTAAAGTTCCTTAAATTTCTATTACATAAGGAACTACATTTGGGGCAAAGTTTCATTAATTTGCATTATATAATATAATTAACTACAATATTAGGGCGGCAGTGGTAGCGTCGGCGGACTAATCCTCGTCTAAGGCGTAGTCTTCCCGCCGATGCTCCTCTCAGCGGGCACCGCAAGTCCTCGCCGTCGGAGTCAAATCCGGAGGCGGGCAGGTCCACTGTTGTCTGGAGGCGGCTAACCCAGGCGGGCCCTCCCTCCCCTAGAGGGTGCGGCGGTAGCAGCTCATCCATCTCCGCCCTGGTGCGAGGCGCTCGTGGCAATGATGGCGGGGCCATCTCCACAAACTCCTCCCAACTAGCCAGCCAACCGACGTGCACCGGCAGCGGAGTGACGCGCGGTGGCGGCTCCTGTGGCGCCGGTTGCGGCGGTCGCCTCGATCCCATCTGGCAGGTCTTGTGGCGATGCGGCATCGCGCGTTGGCGGAGGCAAGAATGTAAGAGACGGGGAGGAGAGAAGGTGAGACTGGGGGAGGAGATCCGACGAGAATGGGTGTGGAATAGTGATGGGGGGAGAAGATAAAAAGCGGTGGATTGAAGCACTTATATTGAGAAAGCGCGCGAGGCCGCCCCTCTCACTCTCAAATCTCACTATGTGCCTAACTTTGCTCCAATCCTAGTGCCGACGACCCCCCGTGCACCGCCGTCCCTTAGCGCTGCCGACAACCCCTCTCATGCCGGTGACGTCCCCAAGCTCCTCCTAGGAGGAGACCCCCCGCGTGCCGGCGACGTCCCCGAGCTCCTCCTCCTCAGCGGCGACCACTCGACATTCTCAAGTTACTATAACTTTCTTATTACTGTTATTTTATTGTAAAAGTGAATATATTTTAGTGATCTGCTACCGTCATTGATCTGCTACTTAGTACCGTTATTGATCAGCTAGCTACCGATGTGTGAATCATGATTGAATATATGTTAATAACTAATCGAATTGTTGTGTCAATCATGATATTTTGTTGTGTGGAACTATTTTGTTGTGTGAATCATGATATTAATTGTTTAGTTATTATTTATTTTTCTACATTAGCAACTAGTCAAATTTTTTACAAGAGAAACTAGTCAAATTGTTGTGTGAATCATGATATTTTGTTGTGTGGAACTATTTTGCTGTATGAATCTATTTTTCTACATTAGCATGATGATGCAACAAATAACAACCAGAATGTCGAACTTTTATCTCCGTTCGTTGTTCATTTTTGTAATGCCTTCTTGTAGAGTTAGAAACAACGATGGATGGCGATAGTTATAATGCCGATGAGGTCTTGCGAACTTTTATTGTGGGATATGATTCGTATTATTCGGGGGAGCATGGACCCCTCTTGGATGAGGCCATCGAGACTGCAGAGCCCAACGAGGCCTCTTAATCCACGGAGGTAAATATTACATATGCATATGTCATCGTTTTCACTATCATAAAATAGACGATATTCTGAACATTTCATGCTTATACTATACTTTCAGACCGGTCAACCGAGCAGGCAATCACGTCTGCGAGGTCCAAGCAAGAAGTCAAGGGCAAGCCACATGGTCACTGAAGTCGACGGGGATGGTGCACCATTGCACCCCCCTGCAGTTGCACCGTTCAATTCGGCATGCAGCATTCATGATAGGGACCATGTGCCCATTAGTATAGTAAAGTGGGAGCAGGTCCCTACAAACACAAAGAACTTGCTCTGGGCTGATATGAAGGAGCAATTCATATTCCCTGAGGGGACCGAAGAGAAGGTCATACGTTATGCATTCAGGAAGATGGCCATTGCATTTCAGACTTTTAAAAAGAAATTGAACCAGGAGTATGTCCCAAAGGAAGAGACGCCAGACTTCAACAAGTACCCAAAGTTGGAAGAACACTAGGATGCGTTCGTGGAATGCAAGAAATCTCAAGAAGGTCAAAGTGTGAGTGAGAAGAACGAGAGAAATGCAGCGAAAAAAGTTCACCAACACCACCTGTGCACTAGTGGTTACCGTAGTGCTTTATCTAAATGGGAGAGGCGGGAACTAGAGCTGTTGGCGAAGGGTGTCGTACCCATACCATTGCAGTGGCCGACAAAAAGATCAAAGGATTGGTTCTATGCTCACGGCGGATGCGTTGATGATGACGGGATGTGGTGTTTAGCCCCTAGCTCAGGGAAGTAGCCACAAGGCTTTTTGAATCATTCGAAGAGACATCCCAAGGCACCTTCGTGCCAAACAGGGAGAATGATGAGCTAACAAAGGCCCTACAAAACCCAGAGCACCCTAGGCGTACATGAGGTAAAGGCGTGGTCTCATGGAGGATTGGATTTGCTGAGGACACCAAGACCTATAGGACTTGTCAGAGAGGCAAGGCTCGACAGGCACTGTAGCAGGAAATGTAGTTAGCCGATGCGCTCGAGCATGCAAAAAGGGACATGCAAGAAGGGATGCAAGAAGAGATTCGTAAACAGGTCCAGTTAGCCTTGAGCCAGCAACTAGAGTTGGGCCAGGTTCCTCCGGACATCATCAGCCCCCCTCCGCACGATGGAGCAACTGCGCTTCCGGTGGGCTCGAAGGGGAATTAGGCCACTTTCCTGTCGACGACATCAGACAGCGGACACCTTGTGTGCTGCACGTTGAAGCGTGAAACCTCACGATCAAGGCGGCTGATGGCATGGCTCACCCAGTGGAGCCAGAGAAGCTCCTTCATGGCGAACAGTTACCATTAGGCTAATTTAAGGTCTCGGTGGAGGAGGTCTGCCTCGGGTTTGAGGACCTTCTCTTCGACATTCCCGGAGGTGACGGGACTACGAAGCTAGGAGAGGCACTGCACAGTTTCGTCCTATGGTGCAAAAGGTTCATCATCTTTGGAAATAACGTGGACGTGTCCTCTCCACCGAGAGACCTCCAGGAGCATGGTAGAAGAAGCCCAACCCCACTAACACCTGCAAACATCAACAGTTTACCCCCAACATCTCCTATAGAACAACCCGTTGCAACTCCAAGTCCATCACCCCCTCGGCCAGCAGCTCGCAAGAAGGTGGTAGCCAAACCAAGCAAGACTGTTCGGCCACTAGCTCCCAAGAAGCTGGTTCCGCTTCCTAAGAAGCTGGCACCACTTCAAAAGCCGACGTATGAAAAGACAGTAGAGGAGCTCGATGCGGATGCAAGAGCTCATGTTGCTGCACATTTTAAAACAAATCACCTCCTAAGAAGATTCAGCCCTTTACTGATGAATGGTATAGATCCATGGCGACAATTAAAAATCTGAAGGATTCAAAAGACAAGCCTCTTGTATCAGATTATGAGCGGACATTGTCAAAGGCCAAGAAAAGGAACAGTGCAGATGAGCAGTTGGCTGAGCAGAAGGCCAAGGAGATGAAATCTTTTTGGAAGAAACTAGACTTGCTCTAGAGCAAGCAATGGGCATAAAGGATATCGAGTATGCGGAAGTGACAAGATGAAAATTCTCCAAGGGCGGGGCTTTGGTTAAGCGGGAGGACCTTGTCTAGCTACCAACAAAGATGCGGCAATTCCATGATTGGTATTTGAAAGCATACAACAATGATCTAGAGTTGTTCACTGTCAAGTACATGCAAGAAAATTTTTTCCATGGGAAGGTTCATTTTATATCGAATGGAAGGTGATGTACGAACTTTACCAGACCGATGCCCTCGATGTGGGCCTGATGAGCTTTTGGGTTCTATAAGTGTCTTCTTTGCAGAAATTCCTCCTGCTATACTATTTTGCTAACACAATTAACTCCATATACATCTTATGTAGAATGAGGATATATACAAAGATGTAGAAGGAAGAGAATATTTGACAGAGGATTCATCGACCCATTCAAAGTTAACCAGAAGATGCTCGCATACTCGCCAACAGTCATGATTACTTACATACATTGATATATATTTTACATACATTGATAATCGTTTTTTATAACACAATGTTACAACTAATTACTTACATACATTGATATATATTTTTATGTATATTTATCACTGGATCCTTGTGATTATTGAGCTAGATCGTAGCCAGATCACAATTTTCGACTCGTTAAGGCATCCAGTTAGCCGGTACCAAGGCATGATCGACTTGCTCAACCAGTATTTATGTTACTTTCAATACTGCACAAATTCTATTTTCTTTTCAATTGAATTAAATTCTAATCATTAAAAGTTCGTAATCATGTGTGTAGTGCATTCGAAAGGTTCCGTGCGAAGATCGAGGGGGAATTTAGACAACAATTTGGTGTTGCACGTGCCTCTAAGGTAATGTTAGCTTTTTAGTTAGGTAGCTTATAACTTTTCATGCACCCACCCCGTTATCTCTTTTATCCACAGATCTTGCGTCAGCCGCCTGGCACAAATTTATGTGCCTACTATGTATTTGAGTTCTTGCACACCCAAATTGGAGCCATTAGCAGCCGTATGGATGAACGAGGTTCAGAACTCTCGCCGAAGTGGGTCAGAGCAGTGCAAGAACAACTCGTCGGCTTTATTCTCGATGAGATTGTAAATCCCCGTGGCGACTTCATGACCCCGTTAATAGGTTTGGCCTTTCTATACGGACTAGTCCAGTGTCGGGATCGACATCTACTGCAGTCAAGAGCGATGCATGTAAAAAAATCCCGATAAACAAATCGAACATATGTATTTACTTAATATTTGAATTTTTCACATATGTGTACTTATATATTTATTGCCTAGCTAGCTAGCTAGCATTTGTGACATATATTAGTTGCAATTAAATTTGTTAATTAATCTCATTGATTTATTTGTTGTTAATTGTGCGCTATTGATTACATATGAGAATAATATATACTAGAAAAGGCATGTATAATTACAATAATAATATATATTAATTACGTATTTTGGAAAGCAACCGTGGTGCCTGCACCCCACTCCCTACCAATACCGGTTGGAGACACCTTATGAACCGGTAGTAAATGCCCCTTCTGTAGTAGTGGGGGATAAATCCAGGCACAGTTCTAATATGACCATAGAAGAGCCACCTCGTTAATCTACTGGAAAACAACAAAATATATGTTTGCTTTGTTCGAATTTAGAAGGACTTTCTTTCGTGTTCACATTCCATATTATAGCTGTAAGGGGAGCAGGCATGGCGGCTGCTGGACACACCACAGTAGAGGACTGTAGAAATCTAGCTGTTTAGTCTGCTGCTTAAAGATTGCATTAGTTCAGGGCTAATTCAACGTATGAACCTCAGTTAATATCCTTAGTTGAGTTGGTCCAAATTGCTAAAAAGGCTACCTCAAGATTCATGAATGGTAATAAAGAGATAAACTCTATTCTCTCAACCCCTTTCTTCCTCCACTTTCTGTGTGTGGCATTCCTCAGCAACATAACCCCAAAACTGCATGGAACGCCAGATAATAGCCAGGCATGCGCCACAGCTAGCGGTTATGCTCTAAAACCAAGGAATCTAGGGCATAGCAATTTCTCACAGATCCTCTCATGTCCGAGTATTTATTAAGGGGCTGTTTGGTTGCCTGATGAGCTCAGCCTGGCCAAGCACAGCCTGGCTGAGGCAACAAGGCCCAATCCATGCACCCCAGGAGATATGTTTGGTTGAGAATTAGAGAGGCAAAAAATTGAAATTTTAAATATTTAAAATTTATATACCAAGTGTGGTCTAGTTTTGTTCGAAAAAATATCAGGGGTTCGGTAATCAGAGGTGTTAATTAAAAGATTAAAGAAAAAAAAGGAAAAGGGAATTCTTTGCCTGATAGCGTACAGGAGCAACATGCTCACCTCGCTCTCGCAACATGTGGGGCTCGGGTGGAGAACACGAGGCAGGAGCGGCCTGGCTCGCTGGGAACGCCGGATTTCTGCGTTGTTGCTGGGCCTGTCTGCTACAGTATTTTTGCACCATGTGAGCCTGGCTACAACAGTATTCTCAAATAACCAAACACACCATTCATATATGAGCTCAGCCAGGCACCTCCATGCAGGCAACCAAACAGCCCCTAAGGTTTTCCTTAGCCAATACAACTATATGAACATGTGTGCAGCAGCCATACAAAAGAAAAGAGAAAACAATTGGTGAAAATGAAAGAAAACGGTGACGAACTATCTCAGTTCTGGAAGCTTCCATTTGGCAAGCCATTGTTCTTTTCCAGATTAGAGTGTACAGTTTCAAAGAATCATCGTCAAGTATTCCAACTAAAGATGCTGCAAGAGATTTTTTTGATAGAAACTATATATCAAAAACCAGAAATAAAAATATAATACGGGCAAAAACTTCAACAAAATTTCAGGAATTGCTGCAGAAGAATAAGCAGAATAAAAGTACTTCTAGCAATTTCTAACTTCAAAAATAAAAAACCACACATCACAGGTACTCTTTCAATCCTACAGCACATGCAGACTTGAGCCAAAGGCATTGTACGTATCAAGCGAGCACTTACAGAATACAATAATATATTCACGGCAGATGCCAAAACAATTCACCTAACGATACAAAATGGAAATAGGCAATGTATGCTAAATTGCTAGATATTGAACTGTGACTGTTAGTAAACAAAGAATTCATAAGAAAAATCATGATGCCATAGTTCAGGAAACACGGTTTTACTGCCCAGAATGTCACCCATTATAACATTTTGGGCTTGTTTGTTTCAGATTAATGTTGAGTTGTATTTTACTATAACAAATTTGTGACCCACTCGAAATATGTTTTAAAAATTTTAAAAAATTATGAAAAAATATTTTGCAAACTCTAAGAAGAACTATTTAAAACCCCACAAAAATAAATACAAAATATTACAACATTTAGCCTATAAAAAATAACAAATTTTTATTTAATTTAATTTAATTTAATTTAATCTGAAACAGACAAGGCCAAATTTAAGGGATAACACTACGTGCTGAAATTTGATGCTATCATGGGTGCTAGCTAATAAGCCCAACGCACAAGTATGTCTCCAGAATACTGTTCACCTGCAACAGTATGCACGCATAAACAGTAAACAGTAACCTGCGGGCCGTAGATCGATTTGGTATTAGTTTCTATTAGTTAGTGATTATATTAGATTAGTTTCCTTAAGAGATAATATTACTTAAGGTTGCTTTCTTAGAGTTCAAGTCAGGCATCCCTATATATAAGGACACCATGTATCCATTATGGGGCAAGCAAGAAATAATCAATCCAGTCTCTCCAATCAACCAATTTAAGGTCTTCTCTTCCCAGTCTTATGTTCTAATTCCCTCCCTAATCAGCCACAACATCCGGCCATATACCATGTGGTGTGTATCTTATTGTCGTGAACTCCTCCAGTTCATGACAAAAGTGTTATATTCACATTTCCAAGTTTGAAACATGCAGCCAATATGAAATGTGTTGCAAGTAGTTAATGCTACTATAAATGTACCAAGGCAATTTGAAATTTTGAACCAGTAAGGATTGGCAAAGCTATCAACATTCAAGAAAAGAAACATTAAGTAAGAAAAATGGTGCACCTTAATATAAACTTTGTTATTCACAGTTTGGGATAGTTACAAACTGTGATATACTGTCATACTTGACATCTAGAATTTAAGGGCCAACCTGCACATAAATAATAGGGCACCCTAAATAATACACTATGTAGAGTAGAGCCATGTAGATTACTCAGAAACTTTTGGTGATGAATATATATGATGATGGTAGGCTCCACAAGGCAATGGGCATGTATAATTAAGAAAGAACAAAAACAAAATAGCTCGACGATAGTGCAGCATCTTCCATTAAGAGAAAATACAATAAATCACACAAAACTACGATTGGGTTTATTACATGGTAACCTCCTTATGCTGGTTTGGCCTTATGGCTTCATGGGCTTCTTGAGCATTTTTCACCTTCTTTAAGTACTTCCTAATGTCCTCTGAAGCGTACTCCTCACCATACCTGGAGGAAGTACTTGTTAACAAAAAGAATGTAGACCACATGTGACATACTGCTATGATATTTAACAAATGAAATTAAATTAGGATAATGATTGTCTCAAAATCTTGTACAAGACCATTGAACAAGACATCAAAACAATAAGGCCCTCTTCACCTCAACTGATCTTATTTGACTTATCTACTTATTTGGCTTATTTTCCGACTTGAAAGCTATTCAAGGTAGCCTCGAGAGTTGGATCCACTTCATTTGACTTGTGCTTTAGAGCTTTTAGACAAGTCTTCAAGACATGAAAAAATAAATTCAAGAAATAAATTATTTGTAATTTAAACGAAGATAAGTAATTAGGCAAATAAGTCAAATAAGTCCAATATGTTAAGGAGAACAGGGCGTAATATCCAAACCGTCATCGTATTCGACATTCGTACGTGTTTCTAATAATGGTAACAAATTTTAGTATACAATAGATACAGATACAAATACGAATAATTATCCAAACAGATGATGCAAATAATGGAATGGATATGATATAAGTAATGTTCGACGAAAACAGAGCGGATACGGATATCTGAGAAAAAGGACTTCTAGACCCTTAAGCGAATATATGTATTTCAACAAAGCTTACTGTTGTTGGGTGTTGCGATTGACTGATGGTATTTTTCATCGTGTTATGTCAGTTTGTGAACTATGTGTATAAATACTCCTAATCTCCTATTTCGAAACTTAGGCCTTGTTCTTCTCAGCTTATCTTATTTGACTTATCTACTTATAGCTTATTTTCCAACTTTGAAAGCTTTTTGGGTGGCCTCGGGAGTTGCGACCTATCACAGCTGGTAATCGAATTTGCCAACTGCTAGAGCGATCGGAAATCAGGAGGGTCTTGGCACTCCGGATCCCCGAGTTGCCGCTCAAAAGAAGCCAAAAGAAAAAAATAACCCTAGTAATTGACTGCTATATTTCTCCAAAACCCAGCCTATTTATAGCCGGCTAAGGCTTTACAAGACTCAACCGATCAGGACTCTAAATATGGATATAACTAACTTAGGAAAGCCAAATATATATGGTAACTAACTCTTAAGATAGAATAAAAAGGACCAGCTGGCGAGTTAACCTCATCCGTGCCAATCTAGGATTGATCAGGCATGGATGTGGGCATAGCCCGCCACAGATAGACCAGGCCATAGCGAGGACCTCCTTTAGGAGCCGCCTTGACATGACCACTTGGTTTGACTTGTGTTTTAGAACTTTCAAACAAACAAGCCTTAAAGATCGAAAAAGCATTAAAAAAACCAAATTATTTTAAATTTAAAAGAAGATAAGAAATAAGAAGTAAAATTATTTTAAATTTAAACGAAGATAAGAAATAGGCAGCAAGTCAAATAAGTCCAATAAGTTGAAGAGAAGAGAGCCTAAATCTGCCACATGACAGTAGGACACCCAATAAATTCTCTGAACACGTCATCGAATGTATCATCACAAGAAATTAGATAGGATTAAACTACTTGGTTTAATTTTATAGTTTTTAGCGGTGTGTATCCCGTAAGTGTTAAATCCTAGACAAGGAGTGTGCGAACTTCCATCATTGAAAATGATCACTGAGGCACTAAAGCCAAATTATTGATCATGCAAGTTAGATGATTGAGTACCTTTAATCATAAATTAAGAACTACTAAAAATGAAACGAGAGAGATTAGCACCCCTGCGCAAAATCCATAAAACAGGCTTGACTACACGTTCCAACTCAAGTAGTGTCTGTCTCAGCCATGCATCATTGCATTGCACAATTAACATTTAATTACCAAAATTTAGTTAATGTTAGTATATGATCATGAACTCACGATATTTTCAAACATTTGAAGTCAACATGCAAAAAATAACCATTTATAAACAAGGCAAGACTATTTGATAATCTAAGCAAGGTAGGAAGGAGGATGGCACCTACATGAAACCCATATGTTCTGATATATGTTATTGGGGGCCTCTAGTGTACTCCCTCTCAACCCCCATGGGGGTGAGAGCATTATTAATTGTGCATCGTCCATCAGATGGCTTATATGGGTACGTAAGATGATATGATGCGCGCTCGCCGACGCTCGCTGCTACGCGTCCTTAGCCGCCGCCGCACTCGTCGACCAACTGCTGCGCGTCTCCGGCCACTGCCGCCACACGACCGTGCATTCGTCGCCCGTGACGCCATGCGTGCCCACCTCCACTGCCGCTGTGCGTCCCCCACGGCCGTGCACTCGTCACCCGGCGATGCCATGCGTCCCCGACCACCACTGGCCGTGCGCTCGTTGCCCGGCACCACCATGCGTCCCCGGCCACCACAGCACCTGCACAGCCGCGCTTGTCGCCCGACGCCTCCATGTGTCCCCAACAACATAGCCGCTGCGCGTCTTCAGCGACTGCTGCCTCACGCTCGCCGCTGCATGCGACTGTTCGTTCGTCGCCCGACGACGCCATGCGTCCCCCGCCTCCACCACCGCCACTACGCATCCCCACGCGGCCGTGTACTCGTCGCCCGGCGACGCCACGCGTCCCCGACCACTATCGCCGCTGCGCGTCCCCTCGCCCCCCGCTGTCGCTGTCGCTGCCGCACACTTGTCGCCCTGCGACGCCATGCGTCCTCGGCCCCCATCGCCGCTGCGCGTCCTACGGCGGCCACGATTGTGTAATTGTCGAGCGGTCCAGTTGCCGATAAAGACATAGGAATGGGTGTCTAACGACAGCGGGCGTCGATGAGGGCACCGCGAGCGTAGATGGTAGCCTTGTTTTCACAAAGCAGGCAATTACAATGCATGGTCGTGCGTTCACGCCCTTGCACATCGAATATAAGCCATCGAAAATGGAAAAAGTCATCAGAAAGTCAAAGAAAACGTGATCTTAACCCCTTAGGGGTTGAGATCTCATAAACACCGTTGGATCAGATTAGATCAATGGTTAAAAACAATCGGGATGCGTGTTAAAAAACTCCATGTTATTAACCCAGTTGATTCTTCTGAAGAAATATTTTGTGGTGTACATACTTCTTATGTGGTGATACTCTTAGTTTGTGTGTGTTGGGAAATATGACTCTACTCTTACATGTTTAGCGATCCTATTCATTTTATTTCAAGAAAAAGTTTTAATTGCTGCTGCTGCTCAATTCTATTGACTTTTTGGTTGCATGGTAATGTGCTTTCCATTGCAAGATTTAATAATTGCTTAGGAGGGGCCTTCAATTAGAGGGGTGGGTTTTTGGCTTCACACTTATGGTTGTTTCTACGACCTTTTGTGGAGTATATGTAGCTTTGCTTTGCTAACTTACTCGGTGAGCTTTTCACATAGAAATCGTATTGCCTACTTTAAAGACACATACAAGGGGAAATTGCTCATATAACACTCAATCCGTTGCCATGATCCCAAATGACACCCAATTCGTCTCTATTTCCCATATGACACCGAGACAACGAATTGAGTTCTCAAATGACATTTTTTCATTTTTACTCCTTTTATCCCTCTTTTTCACATTTCTCCCATTTTTTCTCCTTTCCCCAATCCACCTCCTTCTCCCACATCTCTGGCGGCGGCGATGGGAGTGGCGGCTACCGCGATGGGAAAGGCAACAGCGACGGCGACGGGTGGTGGCGGGGTGGCGTAGTAGCGGCAGGAGGAGCCATGGCGGCGGCGATGGGAGGCCCGGCGACGGCGACAGGGGAGAACGATGGCGGCGGCGATAGCCGCAGCAATAGGAGCAGCGGTGAAGCGAGAGACGGCGGCGATGCGAGCGACGACGGAGACAGTGATGGCGACGAAGTGGCGGCGCGGCGGCGACAGAGTGGCAGTGCGTGCCCACCGGAGGTGCAGAAGAATCCAAAAAGGGGGAAAGGGGAAATAGGGAAAAAAAAAGGTAAAAAAGGGTAAAATGTCATTTGGGAAAAAATTGGTTGTCTCGGTGTCATATGAAAATTAGAGATGAATTGGGTGTCATTTTAAAAAGTGGAAACGAATTGGGTGCCATTCCAGCAATTTCCCCACATACGATGACTGAGAAAGACTAAAATTTGCTTCGTTTTTGCTATTTTGATTCATCAGCTTTATAACATTTTGCTCCCATTAGACTGTGGAGACGGGTTCTTTTTGTAGATATCCCAAGATTAGAAGGGTGAGATGAGCATGGAGTAAATTACCATGGCCGGCGCCGAGGCCAGCGGCGGCTAGGAGAGGGCGAGTGTGAGGGCGAGGGCGTGGTAGGTGTAGCCGTGGTAATGAGATGTAACAGTGGATAAACACAAGTACTAGATTGAACTAAATTGTAACAGTGATAATTGCGAGGAGGGTAAATACAAACTATAGATTGAATTAAATCAAGACAATATAGGTTGCAAGGTATATACAAGTAAATGATCGCCTTATGTTGAGACAACTCCACTTGATAATTGAATATTTTTGACAAAACCGATCGGATTGGAGAATATTAACGAAACTAGTAAAAAACAAAAAGTAAGTTTTTTTGTTATATGAAGTGTCGTCCCTTTACACGCCCTAAAAGGACCCTTTAGGACCCTTTTAAAGTACTAAAGTCCTAAAACGACAGGAAGTCGACCTATAGATAAACTTAGAAAGTTAAAGCAAAGAAACATATACAAAATCCGATATCGTCTAAAATTCCTATCCGACACACCTCTACAGAATTCTTCTGACGGGCTACAAACTTGGGCTTTCACCGGCTTGCAGCATCTGTCGACATCTTGATCCGTGTCAGCTTTTGGCCTGCATTGGCCTTTTTGTCCGCATTGACTTTTTTTTTTTTTTGCTTCAGCAGCCTTTTAGCATTCGTCAGATTCTAGTTTTTAAAAGTAATCCGATTGACCATTTTCTGTTGTCAACACCTTGTCAGCTAGACAATGATAAACATATATGTCTACTAAAATTAACAAAAAAAAAGAGTTTAGCAATTATATTTTAATAAGGTGAGTAGTGAGTAGTTATAAATTGGATATACCACAATAGAACCAGCATATAAACCTAGATTGTCTCTGTCACCTCACATAATCCAATCATCTTCAAGCTAAAGTCACATCCTGAATGCAAGGTTCCCCTACACAATAGTGCCACCCCTTGCACCAACAAAGAAAGAGATTAATAAAATCACTTACGAAGCGCTGGATTCAAACCAGCGAGACGACAAGGCAAAGCTCGCGTACGTGATGTGTCATTTATCAAATTAGAAAGTATATATTTAGTGGGATGAGAACCTTATTTTTTAAGTTGTAACGTTGCACCTCACCATATATTTATAGTGTTCGGACATGCTATCAGACAAAATTACAAGAGAGATAACAAAGGTGCCCTAACTTTTGTTGTGGGGACCGAGGAGCTAAGTCACTAGGTGTTGCCCCTCACCATCTCCTCGCGCGATTCATCTTGTATCGGAACCCAAATGGCCATTCGACACTCCGCTCATCTAATCGGAGCCTCGAGTAGATATTCGACCTCTGCTCAGCCATGCGGAGCCTCGAAGAGATGTTTAACCTCTAGTAACCCATGCAGAGTCGGTACTCCTCAGGACCTACTACCACCTACAACTTTAGAGACTTAAACACAAAGAGATAGAGTTAGATGGATTCTAGGGTTCAGAAGCCATGCTCTGGCTTCTAGCCAATTTCTATGGAGGCTCCCCAGCAAGAAGGCTGCAACGCCCCTTCCGGTGTGAATCCAGAACGAGGCACCGCCATTCACCTCTAACTCAACTGTTCGGAGGTCAAAAACTCGACCGCAGAAAGCACGACGAAGGGCGTACTTGGTGCCTTGCCACGACAGGATCCCCTCACGGTTAAGGTGAAAACCTAAGCTAGACAGCTAGAAGGGGAGTGAATAGACGTCACAAATTTTCGACGCTGCCCTTTTCACCAAAACCCAATGTTCTAAAAATCGGCATTACTCGGCGAGTACTCGCTACCCGGCCCCCTGCCGTTTCGAGAAAGCTAAAATCGCAGCATTACTCGTTTGGACCGAGAAATCGGTCAAAACTCGGGTTTGACCGAGTAAAAACCGAGTAACGGGTTTTTTTACCTACCCTTGTCCTCCTTGCCCTGCCCGTGACCTGCTGCCTGTGACCCCCAGCCCGAGCACAGTTCTTCGATGGGAGGGAGAGACCGACTACGGCGCTAGGGCCGGCGCCGCCACCGCCCCCTCCCCGGCGCCGCCGCCTGGGCCGCCTCTGCCCCCAGCGCCATCGCCTGGCCGCCTCAGCCCAACGGCGCCGCCTGGGCCGCCTCCGCCCTCGGCGCCGCCTCCTGGGCTCCTCCTCGACGTGGGTGAGCTCCTCCTCCGCTTCTCTTCCTCTTCGACGCGGGTCTTCCTCCCTTCCACGTGGATCTGGTTGCCGGCGGCTCTTCCTCCCTTCCATGGTGATATGTCGTAAGTCGTAACGTGCACTCTACTTTATGTTAATACTTCATACATGTAGATTTACAAGTATCATTAAGTCATATGAAAGAAGATATGCCATCATTACGTCGATATATGTCTACTAATCCTATATTAATTTACCGAGTAATTGGTACCGAGTAATTTCCGAGCACTCCCGAGTAATCCGAGTACTCGCTACTCGGTACCTCACCGAGTCAGTACTGAGTAGCGAGTTCTTCAACCTTGCCAAAACTCGAACAACTTGACAATTATATGTACCCATAGCATGCTTGACTAAGAGTCACGGAATATGTGGGAATTTTTTCATTCACAATCCTGGTTGTCAAGTGTCCAAAAGAGAGCAACCAATTCAAATCTTGCTTTACGAAAGAAGACCAAACCAAATGATCAAAACCACTTTCAGAAAAGCAAAAGCAAATTCTTCAGAATTTGTTCTCACTTGGAGAAAAGAGATGGTGGCTTTCTGTTACTCCAAACATTGTGGGAATTTTTCTCTCTATGAAAACATGAGTTATGAAGCACTCCACCAAAATCTCCTCAAGACTCCTTGCACAGAAAATATTAAAAATAAAACACCATGAGATGTCAAGAACTTCGAGCAGAAAGGTTAGGTCTCGGTTTTCACCTCGTAGCTCCCAATTGGAGAAACTAATGGACTTCAAATTCTTACCACAGATGGGTATATGAGTCACACATCTTTTCCAACCGGAATCATCACAAAATGATTTTTACTGATTTTACAAAAACATTTTACTGTCTGCTGCGAGGATGAAAGTTTCTGAACAGATTAACAACAAGTGAAGAACTTGATCTCTTGCCTCTCATATGGTTGCAATGTGTGTATCAAATTATATTAGCAAACTCAAGACATCATAGACCACCAATAACTAGCAAGAAATCATACAAGTTATTCTCAGAACAAGAGCTCCAAAAGGAAAAACGAAAATAAGAAAAACTAGGAGCAAATCAATGCAAGATACTCATGGAGAAGAAATATTTCATTGCATAGATGTTGGGTATCACAAACCACACTCCATGTGGTCACAAGCACTCTAAGTGCCACCCAAAACACACCCAACTCACCCTTTATATTTCTAAAATTTTCAGCTCTAAGAGGATGAGGAGGAGGTGCTCCCCTCCCCTCTATTTATAGCCTAAGGGTGAGATGACCTAAACCCTAGAGCCCATGTTCACCCTTCATTTCAGGATGAGTGGTGTACAATACACACTACAAGACACACTCCCGAGAGGGAATATTCTCCACATATTCCTTTGAAAAATATCTTCGCAGCTTCCTCGATCTCCAGCCCTAGTCTGGACCCACCGGTCAGATCAACTTCACCACCAGGTTACCGACACCGCAGCCTCCAGCTGTCTCGGATTCCTTGCTATGGCTAAGCTTCTCGAGTTCACCACCTCATTTGATCGCCAGGTCATCGAACCCGGTCGCCTGCACGCCTTCAGGCGCACCAGCCACCAGCTATCTCCATGAAGCGTCAGTCACGTACCCGTCGATACCTGTATCACTAAGGTGAACACACACAAAACCAACACACCTTACCTCACCTGAAAGGTTAGTTCATCATAAAATTACCAACATAATAATCCATTCGTGACATCACAATTAGCACGGCCTAACACACCACGTGTCAGCTTAACAAATTCCACCGGACCACGTCCGATCAAAACTATTACCTTGCCCAAGCTCAGCACAGTGGTCCGGTTTCAATTCCACGGCAATTTCCACAAATGCATGATTTAATATTTCTTCAAAACACTTCAAATTCCATCTTGTCACCTATATTCATCATCAAACCAGGATACCCTCCACATGGGTTTCAACACTCTCCCTTGATGAATACTCCGTATATTAACAAAACCTCGTATAATATTTTAAAATTTTTGCATTTGTCGAAACCAGAGATATCTGGCCTTGCCCCTGGCATAGCCTCATTAAAGGTCACCTCGCAAGTCTCAACAATTCTCCGCCTCTTACTATTCCAAACACGGTAATTTACCGCAGAAGCTGTATACCGAAGAAAAATGCCATCTGAAGATTGAGATTCAAATTTGTCTAAATTTTCAGGCTTTAGAATAAAGCACTTACATCCAAACACTCTGAAATGTGAAACACTTGGCTTACGCCCATATTAAAGTTCATAGGATGTGCGATGTCAACTTGGACCTTAGAAACAACTTGTTTGAAACATAGCAAGCTGTAGAAACAGGCTCAGCCCAGAAATACCTTCGTGTAGAATATTCATCTAGCATAGTCCTAGCCATCTCTACCGAAGTACGATTTTTTCTCTCCACAACGCCATTTTGTTGTGCGACGTGCGGAGAAGTGAATTGATGCTCAACACCAAAATTAGAACAAAAGCTTTCAAATTGTGCAATCTTAAACTCAGTGCCATTGTCTAAACGGATTGCAAGAAGCGCTCTTGAAAACTCAACAGAAAGATTACAAATCAAGGAACGAAAATGGCCAAATGTTTCGTCCATGTTCACCATGAAATAGATCCAAGAGTAGTGAGAATAGTTATCGACAACAACGAGCACATACCACTTGCCACCCACAGACTGCACACGAGAGGGACCAACAGTGTCCATGTGAAGCAATTGTCTAGGTGCATCGGTCATCACTAGGGTGACTGGTGGGTGAGCAGCGGCTACCATCTTCCAATGCCGGCAAGGAGCACAAACTATATCGTTGACCATCTTAAGTTTGGGTAAACCACGAATCAGATCCTGACTACTAACTCTAATCAAGTGATCAAAACCAATGTGACCCAGTCTCCTATGCCGGAAGGAGGAGTCACGGGACTCTGAAGTAATCAAGTAATGATAAGAGCCAACTTAAGATCGGAAATCAACACGAAAAACTCTCCCAAATCTGTGAATCCCGCAAACAAAACTCCTAGAATAATTAAGAATGCAACTTTCATTCTGCTTAAAATGAACCTCAAAACCGAAAGCAAATTATAGCGAAGCTTGCTGACAAGGGCCACATCCTTAAATACAACCTAGTCACTAACCTGAATAGAGCCTCGAGCGAGCACATGACCTAACGAAGCATCCCTAAAGGTGATTTTCTCACCCTGGGGCTCATGGACTAAGGAGGAGAACCACTGAGAGTTTCCGGTCATATGGCGACAACACCCGGAATCGATGATCCACATGTTCCCTTTCCCAGCCCGACGCGCCTGAGTCAACGAGTAAAGAAACGTGGCTCAGCATTGGAAAATACCAGTGCATCTTTTGACACCCAAAACTGAGTCACAAGACCATACCGAACAGACTACTCGGACTAGGCCATCCCTTCTAGGAGGCAATCATCCTGACGCTAGATTAGGAGCATCCTGTAGTTGAGCCAGGGCGGGTACATCCTGTCTGCTCTTCCTACCCTTCTTGCCATTCCTCCACCATGGAGTTGACACCTCACGTCGCGGACGCTCACCTTTGTAAACTACAGGAGGTACGTCCTGAGGACAACGCTGCTCACGCCTCAGACCGGCAACATGATGAACAACAGAAGGCTGTGCTTCAAGTCCTGGCCATGTAAGCACCGGTCTAGCCTAAGGAGGAACGAACCTAGGTGCAGGTTTCTTAGAAGGTTCTTGAATTCTAGCCTGTTTTCTACGCTCCTCACGTGCTTCCTTAGCACAACAGAAACAGTTCTGCTCAGTGTGTCCTATCCTTTCGCAGAAGGTGCAAACTACTCCTCTGCCATTTCCAGGGACATGAGTGGTAAGAGAAACGCTCTTCGTAGTTGGACTCTATGGAGCTTTCTTTTGAGATTGAACAGACTGTGTGGTAGGACTTTCCCTAACGATCCCTGCGGACCTAAAAACAGTAGTCTCAGGAACACTGTCCCTAAGAACAACTGTCTGCTAGTTCTCATCCCTTCCAAGGACTCTAGGTGGGTGTCTCTTGATGTGCTCTAGCCAATTGTAGCCTAGACCTCTACCTCTTGATATCTTGCTTTGTCAAGTATCAAGTTCAGCTTCCATTTTCTCCTAACAAACTTCTCAAGAGTGATCATGAGGTACTCGCACTTCTGATGGAGTCGGGGGCAAAACCCGCAAGAAGAGGAAGAGTTCAAAGAGTCCTTGCTATCAGTTGTACCCTTTCTCAAGGCTTTGCGACACTTCTCGCCTAGGATCTTAACTTCCCTTTTCAGAGCCTGACAGGAAAGACACTCAACATTTTGGGCTTGGGTTGACCTACCCTCAAATCTATCCTGGTAGATCCTACCCATCTCCCCATCAAGTTTAAGACATCGATCACACAGAGAGGCATCAAGAATAGTATCATTAAGCTCAAAAATCTTAGCTTGCAAGTTTAAATTCTCAAGTTTCAACAGTGTGCAATCACGACGTAGAATCAAGTGATGGAAGCTACAACTCTCATCTGAGTTGACTAGGTCCTTCGGTGGAGCATGATCGCTACAACCCGCAACTGGACTGACTGGGTCCTTTGATGAGTGTGCAAAGGGATCAGGACAAAGCATGCTTGGGTTCATTAAGCAGATAAACTCTAGATCAGAAGTGACAAGGAACAAATTTTTCCTAGTATCATCTAATTCTGCTACAAGCTTAGCATTAACTTTCCTAAGTTTTTTCATTCAAATCAAGCACCCTATCATGAGTTGTCCTTAATTCATTGAAATCAGTCATGACCCTATCAAACTCTAACCACCCATCAGAGTCAACAGGCTCGGAAACAATCCTATATTTTTTATTCTCTAGTTGGATAGTGACATTGTCAAAATGCATTTTTAATTCATCCAATTCTAGAGTGAGCTTCTCATAATCGGAGCACGCTGCAGGTTTAGCATATTTTAGTTGAACTTCAAGGGCATTTTTCTAGGCCAAGACTTTAGTGTACTTGTCATGAATTTTAACTAATGCTTTCAAGAGTTCAGAAAAGGAGGGACCTTGTTCATCAGTTACCTCATTGTCGTTGGTGTGGTAGATGTCTGAATCGGTGTCGCCGATGTCGCCGTGTGCCATGAAGCACATGCCTGTGTAGTCGACGTCATCGTTTTATTGCGGCTCATCCTCACCATCATCCGAGTGTCCATCCTCCTTGTCGGAGATGATGACTTCTTCCAGGGCGGCCAGCACCTTCTCAACCATACGGTGTCCCTTCATCAGCTGCTTAGATTGCTTCTTCTTGTCACCTCCACCACGGGCCTTGATGTTGCGGTTCTTGTTGACGTAGGCCTTCTGCGCTGGCGCGACGTAGTCGTTCCGCTCCTCTCCTCCGGACTTTGGACAATCATGGTTCATGTGGTTCAGACCACCACAACCAAAGCATCTCATGATGCCTTTCCTCTGATCGACCACTCGTCTGTAAGCATGTGAGAACTTCCTGGCCAACAAGGCAAGCTGCTCCTTAGGAATCTTGTCCATCTGATCATTGGACAGCTCATACAGGGCAGAGAAGGAGAAACTGGCAACATCAGAAGAACCACGACCAGAGGGGTCAGCTATCAAGGCAGTGGATGAGGAACTGGGCTCTTTCGGGAGATGCTCAATTTTGTGCGTCTTGACACTAGCATAGAGCGCTTCCAAGGTCAGCGACGATAGATCGGCTGCCTGTCGGATTGCAGTCACCTTCACGTCCCAGACCTTAAGATCCAAAGCAGAGAGAAAGTGACTAGCGATCTCCGAATTGGTATATTTGACTTCAACTGAACGGAGATTGACAAGAATCTTGGTGAAGCGGGAGAAACATGAGTCAAGCGTTTCACCCAGTTTCTGAGTAAATCGATTGTACATTCTTTTGTGTTGGTCTTGTCTAAAACCTTAACCTGAGCCGTCCCCTCATGGTAAGCTTGGAGGGTCGTCCAGATTTTGTGGGCTGTGGAGATGTCCGACACCCACTCGTACTCGCCTTGGCTAGCTTTGTATCAAAAAAATTCAATCTTTTGCATTAAGCTCCACATCGGCTTCATTCGCAGCCGTCACCTCCTTGGAAAACACATATGGGTCCTCGATCTTAAGACAAACATTGTAGCCTTGAGTTATCACATATGTCTCCATCCTAGCCTTCCAATAGAAAAAATCGGCTCTGGAGAACACGGGTGTTTTGATGAAATACTTGTCCGCCATAGCTCAAATAGCAATACGGATCGGCTTCAAAAATCGGTTAAGATTTGCAAAGAAGCACCAAGCCAAAATGCTCTGATACCAGTTGAAGACTTAAGCTAGGCGGCTAGAGGGGGTGAATAGACGCCATAAATTTTCAACGCTACCGTTTTCACCAAAATCTGAACAGCTTGACAATTATGTGTACTCATAGCATGCATGACTAAGAGTTATGGAATATGTGGGAAGTTTTTCATTCACAATCCTATGAAACCATGAGTCGTGAAGCACTCCACCAAAAATCTCCTCAAGAGTACTTGCACAAAAAATATAAAAAATTAAACACCATGAGCTGTCAAGAACTTCAAGCAGAAAGTTTGGGGCTCGGTTTTGACCTCATAGCTCTCAAATGGAGAAACCAATGGACTTTAAATTTTTACCACAGATGGATGTATGAGTCACGCATCTTTTCCAACTAGAATAATCCTAAATGATTTTTATTATTTTTAAAAATTGTTTACTGACTGCTGTGCAAATGAAAGTTTCTGCACAAATTAGCAACAAGTCAAGAACTTGATCTCTTGCCTCTAATATGGTTGGAACAAGTAAAATAATATTAGATACCTCAAAGCATCATTGACCACCAATAACCAGTAAGAAATCATCCAAGTTCTTCTCAAAACAAGAGCTCCAAAAGAGAGAACGAAAATAAAAAATAGGAGCAAATCAATGCAAGATACTCATGGAGAAGAAAGATTTCATTGTATAGAAGTTGGGGGATTACAAACCACACTCCATATGGTCACAAACACTCTAAGTGCCACCTAAAACACACCCAACTCACCCTCTCGATTTTTGAAATTTTCAGCTAGGGATGAGGAGGAGGTGCTCCCCTCCCCCTCTATTTATAGCCCAAGAGTGAGATGCCCTAAACCCTAAAGCCCATCTCCACCCTTCATTTAAGGATGAGTGGTGTACAATACACACACTACGGGACACACTCCCGAGAAGGAATATTCTCCACATATTCCTTCGGAAAATATCTTCGCAGCTTCCTCGGTCGCTAGCCCAAGCCTGGACTCACCGGTTAGATCAACTTTGCCACCAGGTTACCGACGCCGCAGCCTCTAGCTGAATCGGATTCCTTGCCATGGCTAAACTTCTCGAGTACACCATCTCATTTGACCGCCAGGTCATTGAACCCGATCGCCTCGACGCCTCCGGACGCACCAGCCTCCAGCGGTCCCCGTGAAGCATCAGCCACGTACCCGCCGATACCTGCATCACTGAGCTGAACACACACGAAACCAACACACCTTACCTCACCAGAAAGGTTAGTTGTTCACAAAATTACCAAAATAATAATCCATTCGTGACATCACAATTAGCACGCCCTAACACACCACGTGTCCGCTTAAAAAATTCCTTCGGACCACGTCCGATCAAAACTATTACCTTGCCCAAACTCAGCACAATGGTCTGGTTCCAATTCCTCGGAAATTTCCTCAAATGCACCATTTAATAATTCTTCAAAAACACTTCAAATCCCATCTTGTCACATATTTTCATCATCAAACCAGGATACCCTTCACATGGGTCTCAACACTCCCCCTTGATGAATATATTGACAAACCCTCATATAATATTTTGAAGTTTTTGCATTTGTCGAACAAGTCATGTTGAAAATGCCGAATCACGCTTGGAGCAAAATATAGGAACACATGTGTTCAAAATCTCCAAGTCGTGAAAGTTAAACCCTAGTTCTGTGCTCTGGGATTATGTTTTTGCGTGAACTCGCAGATGATTGAGATGTTTATGCTGATGTAGCTATTCGTGATTCATGATTCTATGCACCCTACCCCTCCCCTTATATAATGCAGGGGTTAAGGTTACATGGTTCTATCCAGTACATGGTACTAAATTTGGTTATACCGGCGCATGATTTGCAAGTATGAATCTCCTAATTTCATGGAGCTTGACTCTATCCTCGGGAGCATCCTTGGTGATGAAGTTATGCGTAACCCGAGTGGTCTCTATCCTGATCCAGCCAGCTTCAATCGCCCCCATCTGCCTCCTCATGGGCCTTCTAGAGGATACCCGGGGTCATGTAGTCCACAGTAGCCCCCAAGTGCTTTACGATCGAGTCAGATGTTCGGCTGACTGGTCTTGTCAATGTCTCCTGTAATCTGAAATGAGATTGTAAAGAACTAAAGAAATCTCAAGTCTTTATGTTGAAAGCAACACTTTGCTAGGCAATACCAAAATTCTAGGTTTTCGGCCTATTTGGCACTTCATTTCAACAGATGAATTCAGCTACTTGCACCCGTTCTCGCATTGCGAAAGCAGCAATCTACTCATCATGGAGCATGCCTTAAGCCATGCAATCACAGCTTCCGTCTTGCGGCATGCTATGAGTTATGTGTTTAAAGAATGTAAGGCATCAGACGCTTGGCCCTGGCTTGCAAGATCCAACACTCGGCCCAACATGGGCATGTCTTTCAGTCGAGTGGTGCCTGTCCCGACCGGAGAAGGGATCAGCTGTCAACCCACTTAAGGGTGTACCGATTGGATACAGTTTACCCGAGAGGTATTTGTATCCGGGTAGCGGTATACAACTAGTGAACCCTTAAAGAGGCATACCTTCTAAACAGTACCCAAATTTCACCCTTAAAGAGGCATACCGTCTAAACAGCACCCAAATTTCAGCAACACCCAACCTTGAACCTGAAAAGTCGGCTAGTGACCCAACATGGGGTATTCCGTGAAACATTTTTTTTTAATGTGGCACTTCCGGTCATATGCCCTTAAGGGTGTACCGAGGCTGAATTAGGCTCAATGTTAATATGTCACCACCATTGGTGGCGCGTTGTTAAAAAAGGCTGTTAAGGGGGTTTCCCTTTACTTATTTGGCCCTAGCCCATTTTAGGGATGGCGAAGAGTTTTCACGCCCTTGTCACCCAGCTGGAGCGCCAGGTGCTTCCGCCGGGAAACGCAACCGCACCCACTCCCGTCCCATCGCCATTCTTTGCGTATAAAAGACCTAGATGCAGCACATTACGCCTCATCCAGTGTCCAAGCCTTTTCCTTCCTTCATCAATACTCGAAATCCTCTTTTCCCCTTTTTCTCCCACTGCAATGGAAGGTCAGGGAGAGCCAATAGATGAGTGAATCACGACCGCCGCTGAAGATGCCGCCGCTCATGCCACTGCTTAGGCTGCCCTAGACTCAATCTGGAGGCAGTTCCGCGAAGCAACTGCAGAAATCCGCGCAGAAGAATCCATTAGGGCTAATTCACGGATTCCCACAGCTCTACCAAGTGCGCATCCAACTCAGGGACGCACTGGCCGATGGATGGTACTAGAGGCGCCTTCAATAAGCGCCTCACCTTCCTCGCCGGAGCAACGAGCCCTAGCTCACTGTGCTGCGCCGCAGAGCGTCTGTAATCTGGCCTAAGAGCCATAATGCAAAATTTTTTTGGAGAAACTGCGATTCTTCATTTTGATCTTCTCATCCGATTGTCAAACATTGAATTCCCGACTGATATTTGTCCTTCATCTGAAAAGTTATAACCACGCGTTTCCCAGACTAGCATCCGACGTCTCAACGAACCTTTCGAGGAATATCACTCGGCAAGCCGAGTGGTTAGCCAAGCTCCCCTAAAAAAGGTCGCATTCCAGCATCAAATAAAGCCCAGCCTGAAATGCGCAACGTGGCCCCTTATATATGAGGGCAGGGAAACGAATCGCTTCACCCCACCCATTTCTCACGCCAGCAGTTTTGTCCGCTCTAGCGAACTCCGTCGTTACGGTTTACCCTCTTCGCATTCTCTGCCGCCACCGACGCCAATCTAGCAATGGCTCCTCCATCTCATGCCACCCCGAAAGTGACCAAGAGCGCTAAGGAGTGGATGAAGTCCATCACAACAGACCGGCGGCTGCAAAGGCTTGTATCCGCTGGCGTGTTCCCCTCAAAGGAGGTGATTTCATGGCGCGCCGCCGCCGGTGAGTCCTCCCCAATCCTTCGGTCTGACAAGGTGGTGGTCTTCGAGTCCTTCTTTCTTCGCGGCTTCGGCCTTACTTGCTCTTCGTTCTTCAGGGAGTTGTTGCATTTCTATGGAATCGAATTAACTCATCTCAACCCCAATTCCATCTTTCAAATCGTTGTCTTTATCCACATCTGCGAGGCGTATCTCGGGATCACACCTCAATTCGATCTTTTTAGATCCCTTTTTCTTCTCAAGCCTTTTCCCAGCAAAACTTCCCCCAGGGTCGTAGGCGGCGCTGGCTTTCAGTTGCGGGAAGGAGCCAAGAAGTTCTATTTCGATCTTCCCATTAGAACTTCGAACAAGGGCTGGCACTCTGAGTGGTTTTATTGCGCCAACCTTCCTCTAGTTGATGAGGACATCACTAGCGT
>SPJY01015005.1:0-11118 GCA_005191435.1 Raddia distichophylla
GGAGGGGAGCAATGACGTCGGGAGATTGCTTGGCAGCCGATAAAAGTGAGCAGTGTCGTCCAAGCAGCGTCGGCGGACCTTTGTCGTCGGCCAGCCGCCGACATAGACCTGTGACGTCGGTTTTTTGAACCAATGACGTCGGTTTTGACCGCCGACACTGAGTTTGATTCCTGTAGTGATTTCCCTATGTGAGTTTGTTAGTGCATTTAGAAGCCCACGACCCTAACCCTGGTTTTTTGTCGCCTTTTTGGAAAATATCCCTCCCACCTCGCGCTACCCCTCTTGATGCTTCTTCACCCACCGCCGTTTCCGCCTCCAAGCACTCGCCACCGCCTCCGCCTCCTCCTTCGCCCACCCCGGCCCCCTCCGCCCAGCCTCCATCCCTCTCCGGCGCCACCTCCGGCTCACTTCGCCACCACCTCTGGCATCGGATCTGGGGCTCCGAGTCTCAGCGTGGTTGACGCTATCACCGGCGTGCTCGTGAACAGCAGCTGCGACAAGGAAGGGACTGGGAACCTGGAGGAGTGGCAACACCTCAATATCACCGTGGTGGGTTTCATCGTGGTGGGTTTCATCGTGGTGGGGATCGCCATGGTGGGATCCTCAAGACTCTCGCTCCGATCACTCCTCCCTTGCCGCCTCCCTCGGCACCACCTTCTTCTCCGACCTGCACAACCTCTACGAGTGCCACCACGTCGAGAGAGAGAGAGGAGAGGGCTGGTGAAGTGAAGTGGGGAATTTTGGCGTAAGAGATGAGAGGGTTTCCTGGGAATTGATGATGACAAAAAAAAATCCCCACAGGGATTTTGCCTCCACAGGGGAATTCACTCAGAGCTGCCAAATAAGTCCTAAAGGCCCATTTGGCTACCGAGGCTTAAAAACCCATGGATAGAAAAATTCCTGGAGGGGATTTTTTAGGCACTTCCCTACCTAGGGACGGAATCCCTGCCCCCACCCTCGGAAGCTTCCCATGATAGAATCCCCACCCTCGCCTTGTAGGACTCAGTTCCTGTGCTCTGTCTAGGCTCAGGGAAGACGGGGAAATATATTTTTTCCTGCCATCAAAATTCCAAAAATGTAAAAAATGTATATTTTTCTGAGTACACCATATGCAATATGTGTGACTGCTTCCTGGGCATTCCAAAACGCAGAAAAATAAAAAATGCAGAAAAAGAGAGCACATGCAAAGGAGACAATTATACAAACATGTTTTGGAAGACCTACGCATTCATAAATAAGACCTACACAGCTCTTCCATTGTTAATTTTTTTGTACTATGGCGCATATCCCAACTTTGCCAGAAACAATTATACACAAGAGGACTTCAAAATTCATATTGTCATGCCAGCATCACATAGGAATTACAAATAAACACAAATTGGAGAAGCACGGTCCATATCACATATAACTTCCCAATGCATGACCAACTACCTTGATACCTTGTCGATTTCTCAAGTTTTTTGAATTGAATTGAGCTCATGATCTTGCTTCAAAAAAATATATGAGCATAAGTTCTATAGCAGATCTCTTGAACTAAACTCATGGTCTTGATGTAGATTCTTGGCTACTCCCCACGCTACCAAGCAAAATAGTCAATAATAACAAAACTAATTAAGGCTAGTGGCAGACCTCAATTAGAGCACAACTAACTAAGGAAGGGAGTAATATCATCTAATATTTGTGTAACAATGATTTTTCTCGAGGAGCACCTCATGGCAATTGAATCTACCTGAACTAGTCAAGCATAAAGGTGGACTCTTTGATGCGAGCTGGAAAGCTACCCAATAGATCAAATATCAGTTTCAGTAGAAAACTAGAACTACTCACTCCATACTCAAACTTATGATCCAGAAAATCGCATACATGTGTACATGTATATAGCCATTGCTGTGAGGGTGTATTTGCCAAAAACTCCATACATGTGTTCGAGCATGTACACATGAACAATAGATGAAGCAACAAAACGACAACGTAATAGATGCACAACTGAAGAGATGCACAAGTACAATTAGACAATACTTTGACTCGAAATAAAGTAGAAGATGAGATGCATTAACCATCACTCAGTATGCTACACATAAATCTTTTTAAGTAGAAAACCAGTTCAACCATGCTCACTCTAATAAATTCTCCGTAACTATTTTAGCTTCTGTCGAGCTGCAAAAACAAAGCAAAAGAAATTCATCATCGGTTTCAAGAAAAGATGGACATTAAGCAAACAAATAAAGTTTATCAAGCTGTGATGATTTAACACGTTAACTTTTTTTTGTTCCTTATAATAGCAAACTGTGAACTATTTATAGAATATGCAAAATCACATATATAAGTACAATTGACAAGAAAGAAATCAGAAGTGATTTCATATAAAGTTACAAACCGAGGAATCACCGAATCTGTTGATTCCAAGCCATTCCACTTCAGAAGCAGCAGGTGTACAAAATTGAAACCACCGAAGCTAAAAAAGTAAATTTAGCTGACTAAACTTTACTTTTATCAAAACTAATTTTGTTAGTTGACACAATCTTCCTTTTTCCTTTTCCACTAAAATGTTAACCAAGGCTTCTACACAGCAACCCCCATATAAGGAGCATATAAATGGAAAGGCATGCTTTTTTCACAACAAACTCTGCATTAGAAATCTACACTTCAGTAAAATATTGCTAGTAGAACTATTTTGTAGTTTAACAAGCAAGAACTACACATCACAACCAACGAGCAGGGGACACAAACTGAGCAAGTATTCTGATGAGATGGAGCCATACCTAGGAGACGAGAAGGTCACTGCAGAAGGGGTGGCCATGACCGAACCTAGATCGATTTGGGAGGCGGCGCTACGTGTAGGTCGCCCTAGCTCTCTCCCAAGACTTGTCTCGTGTGCGTCCGCAGGACGGAGGTGGTGGAGAGGAAATCGACGGTATGTTTGTGGACGCGGCATCGCGGCGCTGGAGAAGGAGGCGCGGGTGTAGGCTAAGGTACAGGCGACGAGCGTGGCGCTGGGATTCCGAGATCGAGCGTGGGCGGAGACGATAGGGACCCTCCTCGTCCGCGACGACGGCGGGGACGCTATCTCACCAGGCGGCGGTGATGGGGAGTCGACTGCAGAGACGGAGTGCGGACTACGGAGGCGGAGGGGAGGCAGCGCCATCTCGAGAGGGGAGGAAAACCCGGTGTCTCGAGGGGAAGGAGGATTCCCCCGAGTTTATGAGGGGAAAGGGCAAAATGGCCTTGGGTTGATGGCCGCTAAGGCTCTCTTCAACAGGAATTTCTAAATTTGATCCCTTATAACTTCACATACAGCCTTCCTTTTAAAAAAAATCTTTTCATATATTTTTTCCATCTCCAACAGTATCCCCCTATATAGAGAATTGTATAGAAAAAGGAAAAGAAACCCCTACATATAAGAGAATGGAGAGAAAATCTCTATTTTAGATAACGAAGTAGGGAATGCTAGCTGTTGGAGCACATAAAGAAAAAATTCGTTTCCTATTTTAGGATAGAGGGTGTTTTACCGGAGTCTGTTGAAGATAGCCTAAACTCACCACCAAATAAACCCTGAGAATATTCCCACGTGGGCTGCGACCCGGGAATGAACGGGGTTCCCGGCAGAAATCCGGGCTGCCAAACGAGCCCTAAGTGTGGCTTTGAAGCTTAGGAACTAAACGAGGACTGGGGTCAAAACTTTACGGATAGGTACTTTTTCCTTTGCAATGTATCGAATTTGCCGGACGGAGAACCTCTCGTCCCATACCTCTGCCACCAATCACCGTTGGCACACAATCTCGGATCTGCATACATCGGATTTGGACACGGCGGTGAAAACACATCGTCCAGTTGGGCTCGGGGAACCAGAAAAGTTCAAGCGGTTCGGTTGGCAATTAAAGCTTTTACAACCCATGAGTCCATGACATATGGACTTACAATTTTCTTTCCCCGAGCACACGTGATATAATACTTGAAATGTAGGCGGGCTCATAGCGCGCCGTTCGCAAGCTCCTGCCGACAAAGAATTAGGCTAAACAATAACTAACATTTTTATTCTGATGAGGTTCAAACCGACGACCCATTAAAACGTAGAGGATAAAATTTTAAAACTTTTTCTGCATTATTTCATCCCCATTATTCTTAAAACTTTTTCACCGAAACTTATTTATCTCTAACGCCTAATTTATTTTATGAGCCCTTATCATGAAACTATGGTTAGCGACTAATCTTTTTATAAGCCCTTGTCATGAAACTATGATTAATGACCCATATTTTGAAGTTCTTTTGAGTTTTTTATTTTATTTTAACGCCTAAATTTTTTAATGACCCTTACCATGGAATTGTGGTTCCATTTTGTAAAGGTTTGGTCTTAAATTTTTTTAGTTGGCCAAAAAATGCTAGAAGGGAAGGAAAGAATGTCTTATTTCTTAATTCATACGTAAAGATTTAGATGATTTTTCTAATTGGTCATAAAAAGGTAGAACGAAAGAAAAAGAATGAGTTACTTCTCAATTCATTTCTCACCTAAATCTAGAATTCTTAGGAAGACTCTTTTAAAAAAAAAATTATGGACCCTTACCAGATATTATGACGCATTTGCTCCTTTTTAAAAATATGAAAATGAAAAAGAGAAATGATTGGCTAACTCCCCAATCATAAATTTGTATCCATTTTCTTTTTTCTAATCTTAAAAAAGGTGAAAAAGAGCCTAAATATTTCTATGACCGCCACCATGGAATCATGGCTCTATTTTGTAAAGGTTTGGTCTTAAAAATCTTCTTTAGTTGGCCACAAAAGGCTAGAACGAAAGGAAAGAATGCATTATTTTTTTAATTCATTTGTAAAGGCTTGGTTTTAAAATAAATTTTCTAATTGGCCTAAAAAATTACTACGCAAGAAAAGAATGAGTTATTTCTAATTCGTTTCTCAACTAAACCTAAAATTCCTAGAAAGAAATATTTTTTATTCTTTTATGGATACTTACAAAATATTATGACGCATTTGCTCCGTCGTAAAAATTTAAAAATGAAAAGAATGAAGTGATTGGCTAACTCCTCTACCATAAATTTTTATCCATTTTATTTTTTAATTCATCTGTAAAGGTTTGGTTTTGAAATAAATTTTCTAGTTGGTCATATTCTTTTATGGATCCCTACGAAATATTATGACGTATTTGTTCTGTCGTAAAAATCTAAAAACGAAAAGAATGAAGTGATTGGCTAACTCCGCTACCATAAATTTTTATCCATTTTATTTTTTTAATTCATCCACAAAGATTTGGTTTTAAAATAAATTTTCTAATTGACCATAAAAAGGTAGAACGAAAGAAAAGAATGAGTTATTTCTTAATTCATTTCTTAACTAAACCTAGAATTATTAGGAAGACTCTATATTTTTTATTCTTTTATGGATCCTTACGAAATATTATGACACATTTGCTCCGTCCTAAAAATCTAAAAATGAAAAGAAAGAAGTGATTAGCTAACCTCCCTACCATAATTTTTTTTATCCATTTTCTATTTTTTTCGTTTTTTTCAAATCTTAAAATGTTGATCCATTCCTATTTTTCTATTATTTTTTCGCATTCTAAAAAAATGAGAAATAAATGTTGATCCATTTCTATTTTTTATTATTTTTCACATTCTAAATATATATGAGAAATAAAAGAAAGGGTTAAAAGCATACATACCACTGGGACAGAAATGCCACTGCAGACATTGAAATATCTGAGACACTATTATAAAGCTAACATTTGTGCATATATGCCATTTTCGAAGCTAGGATGGAATTTTGGATCAAATACGTGGAGAAATACGGAGCAAAATACATACTGACACGTGGGGCGGAGGCCGGCGGCGGCGAGAGGCGGCGGCAGGAGGCCGGCGGCCGGCGAGATGCGGCGGGGGCGGCAGCAGGCGGAGATGCAGGCGGACGGCGAGATGCAGGGAGAGGCCGATGGCGGCGCCCGCGCGGCCGCGCCATGGAGAGCCGGCGGCGCCCGCGCCCAGCCGCAGCGTGTCGTGGCGGCGTGAGGCGGCGGCGGCGCACCCGACGCCGGCGTGGACGGCGCCTCGGAGGGCGGCGGTGACTCCGTGGTGGCGATGCTGGTCTGCTCGATCCCCCTTGCCGCTGCCTCCTCCTCCACCGCTCCTCCTCGCCGCCAGCACGGGCCGGCCTCGCCGGGGCAAGCCGCCCCTCGGCCTCGCCGGGGCACGCCGCCCCTCTGCACCTCCAGGGCGCGCCGCCGTCGGCCTCTCCGTGCATCGCGCCCCTCTCGGCGTCCTCCTGCTGCCGCCCCCGCCGCATCTCGCCGGTCGCCGGCCTCCGCCGCCGGGAGAGCTCGGGGGGAGAGGTCGGGGAGAGAGAGAGTGAGAGTTGGGAAGAGGAAGAAGATGGGTGGAGAGGCTGACATGTGGGCCCCACATGTCAGTATGTATTTTGCTCCGTATTTCTCCACGTATTTGATCCAAAATTCCATCCTAGCTTCGAAAATGGCATATATGCGCAAATGTTAACTTTATAATGGCGTCTCAGATATTTCAATGTCTGCAGTGGTATTTTTGTCCAAAGGAGATTCTCCGATGGCATGTATGCTTTTAACCCTAAAAGAAATGGGGAAAGTAAAACAAACGCAACAGCAAGGGAGGGCGGGGCTTACGCAAGCAATAGAGAATAGGAGACAGGAGAGAAAAGATGCAATAGAGAACAGGAGACCGGAGCGGAAAGTGAAAAAAAAAAAAGAGCGTAGCGGCTGGGATTCGAACCGTGGGCTACGACATAAAAGCTTGCGCCGGTGACCAAGTGAGCAATCATCCCGCCTTGTTCATTTCCTTGCGAAGAAAATCATTATCTATATAAAGCAAAAACGGACGGTCGGATCTCACCATCACTGGCGATCGGACGGCAGTAACGGTCGGCACTGTAGAAAGCAGACACGTGTCGCACGGAGAAGGACAACGCTAGCACGTTGTTATATAGAATAGATATGATTTATGGTCATACAAAGGCCAACATGGTTACAAGATCACCAGAGGGCAACCCACATGATATAATTACTTCTATGTCTGTTGCATTATGATTATGATATATTATACAAAGGTCTAAACGGTCCGCTTTGTACATGTAGCAGCAGAGGGCATTCCAACAATAGTTGTTCAAGAAGGTAGTAATAACCATTCAATGATACTGCACATGAAGCGCCATGATCTTGGCGTTACCCATTTACCAGTGTCTAATGGTCACTTTGCCGATGCTCCCACCTTAGGTCCTCAGAGTACTCCATCATGGCAGCCCTTGGATCACCATCCGCAACAGATAGGTAGTACGCAGCGGTTTCATCATCGACATGCAAGCTTCTTCTCACTGACTCAAGAATCTTCTTGTTTTGTCTTTCTACAGTAGCAGTGTTTGCCGAAGATTCTGCTTTTCCACTGGGGCATCCCTCAGGATAAAACACCGCAACTTCTCTCTTTGCATTCTGATCCATCTCAATGTAGCATGTGCTTCCGTGAAGAATTTCAGGATTACTGATTGGTATCAGAAGCCTGTCTCTCGAGTAGATACCATGGTCACTCATCATGTTGTTGAACCGTTTGACATCAGTCACCTGCTAATAATTCACACAACATTAAAGATGGCCTGATCAAGAATAGAAAGGTTATTCACACAAGCTGACTACAGCAAGACAACTTTCCGGGACAAAGCAAATATTTGCGTGGAATGATATAAATTAACAAAATTCACAAATGAACTAGCTGAGGTAACCCATGGATTTCAAATTTCAGTTGCACCAAAGAGTATAAATCAGGTTATCCAGTAAACTAGACTATAGGCCGAATCAATTTGTATGATGAAATGAACTGAATATCGGCAATAGAAATATCAACAGAACAGAAGGTTCAGCTGAACACACATACATGTCACAGCAGTCCCTAAATAAAACATCCATCACTGCAATGTATCCAACATTCCTTTTCAAACAATTAATGTCTCTGACCAGCACAATTATTAATTCCTAAAGCCAACTTAAGTCAATATTAAATTCGCTATTGCTATTTCGCAGACGCCTGAAATTTGTGATCTATCCCAAGGAAGTACCGAAGAGGACCCAGATCTGACATCTGAAACTGCTCACTGAGGCGTGCCTTAACAAAGGCAATAAACTGATGATCATCGCCGGTGATCAACATATCATCCACATAAAGAAGAAGAAGTGTCCGACCACGAGGAGACTGGTGAACAAAGAGAGCAGGGTCCAGCTCTGATACCATGTGAATGGGCAGCATCTATTCCAAGTGGGCCCATGGGCCTAAATGTACAAGGTACAGGTAAAGGGAAAAATACAAATAAGACCCTATACAAAGTACTATTAACAGCGTGCAGGACCTAAAATTTCCAGTAAGTTTGTAGTGTTTTTCCACATTTCCATTAAGTGGAAGAGAAATGTTGTGAGAAGGTGAAACTTTTAGTGTGACGGTTGTTTGCGCGTTCTGTTGTGTGTGGCGTCGCCGGCAATCGTCGTCCTCCGTGCAAATTGCGAAATCGTACGGACGCTAAAAGTTCTAGTAAATTTGTATTGTTTTTCCACCTTCATTTATTGGAAGAAACGTTTTAAGATGGTTTTCATTTACTGGAAGAAACGTTTTAAGATGGTGGAAAAAAAATTCTACTGGCAGGAGAGGGGACTGTTGTGTGGAGAACCGCGTGAAAAAACTGTTGTTAAATGTTGCGCTTGCAAAAAGTGCTAAAATGCAGGCGCATGCACAATAGCACATCCCTATTAAATTGTAGCAAGTCGTTACCAAGACTTGAGAGCCAACTCCTTCTAAAAACCCTTGAAAGCTAACTCTATAAATTTGATACTTGAGAGTGCAAGCCACCATGACATTACAATCACTAGATCATATAATTATAACTGATGTAGCTGACAAATATTATGGAACCAGTGTATCTATCGTTCCACGTTATCTCATAGCTGATGATTAGCTCCGACATGATAAACAATGTACGCACCACAGAAATGATGAGCTCCACATAGCTGCGACAAAACCTAGATAATTTAACTCTTGACATTTTCTAATTTCTATTGTGGTGGTTGTTCTCCGCAAGTAAAGATTAATGAAATCATTACAGAGACTTGTAACTAATGTAATAACAGTCACTTCAAATATCATTCTAAGTTCCACTGGAAGACATAATCCCATCCCATAAATCTTTCGGTATTCTAAAATCTATCTAATCTGCATTGAACCTACCACGTAGTAGGGCAAGTTTAGTTGGACTGAAACAGGCATACTGTACTTGCGAACGATCAAAATCAGATTAGTATGAGAATATTAGGCACTTCTTGGACATTAGACATGTTTGGTAGCATAAGCGACGAAAGGATTGGATCGAACAACACGCACCCAAAGCGATACACTACCGGATTCAGACGGAGAGGACGCGCAGACATATACCTGGACGGAGTACTTGAGCGCGACTCCGGGGACGGTGTCCCCGCGCCGGACGGGGTGCGAGAGCGCGAAACGGCCGAGGGGGGTGACGCGCCAGAAGGCCACGGTGGCCGGCTCGCCGACGACGCGCCGGACGCCCCAAGGCGCGCAGAAGGCGGCCTCCAGCATCGCGCGGTCGGATGCGACCACGCGCCACAGACGGCAGACGCAGGCTGCGCGCGCGAGGTCGGGCGGCGGGAGCCGCTGCAGTACCGCGCGCAGGAGGTCCCCCGGGAAGTGGCGGGCGCTCATCGGGGACGCCGCCTCCGCACCGGACGACGGTGAGGCGTTGGTGGGAGAAACGGCGCGGGAGCTGAGGGGCGCAGGGAGTCCATCGCCGCCGCCGCCGCGGCGGTTCATGGCGATCGGCAGAGGAATGGGATCACGAGGATTGGGGGGAGGCGAGGCAGCGCGTGCGGTGGGTGCTGGCGTGTTGCGGTGCGGGGATGTGGTGCTGGAGACTGGAGGGTGGAGACCGGTGCATGAACCTCCGTTGTCGTGGCGTGGCCTGGACCGTTGATTTGGATGCCTCGTACATCTTCCAATGGAGCGAAAATTCGGTTATTTGGGTTCGGTCGGATGGTTTACTGGATTTTTTCTTCTTCCGCCGCGTTTCTAACCCGATCAGCCGCGCCCGGATAGAGCGCAGCGCCGAGCTCCGTCCCGCGACGAGATCCCTTACCGCCGCCGCCGCTGCCGCCGCCAGCGCCGGAGGAAGCGACGAGCGGCCATGACGACCATCCGCCGGTTCTGCTGCGACGACCTCCTCCGCTTCGCCTCCGTCAACCTCGACCACCTCACCGAGACCGTAAGCCCTCCGTCTTCTCTTCTCTTCTCTTTCTTGATTCGAGGATGGCCCCCGGCTCCCGAGCGTCCCTTTCCCCCAAGTCTAATCCGTTGTTGATTCGCTCGCTCGCTCGCCCCAGTTCAACATGTCCTTCTACATGACCTACCTGGCCCGATGGCCCGACTACTTCCACGCCACCGTCAGCCCCGGCGACCGCGTCATGGGATACAGTATGTCTCCAGTCTCCCACCCTCGGTCGGTCGGTTTGTTCTATCAGTCTGTGTATCTTTGCTACTTTTTATCAGAGTGATTCTGCTTCTTTGTTTGTCAGATTAGCTGAAGTTGTAAACCCTGGATTTGTCAGATTAGCTGAATTTGTAAAACCCTGAATTTTGCAGATGAGAATGATTTGTGGGGATTTGACATTTTAGCACTCAATATTGCAGTTCGCTTATTTGCCGCTCCACAAAATGGCAAAGCCCACTTTAGATAGTGACCGAATGTCATTTTTTTTTAGTACAAATTGGGTCTGCTGGGATCTTGATAAAGTAGGTGATAATATGTGTTCTCCAAGTAGGCCTTGTTCTTAGCCTCTCTGGGAGGAAATGGGGCCTTCGAGGAGTGGGATTTGAAGGGGAGATCTTTTTGAAGGGTGCGCCAAATGGCAGGATAAACTGGGTTGGGTCACTTCCATTTTCACCACATTTAGCTGATGGTTTAAATCTAGAATGGGGAGTAATTGAGCATCCTAGGCTGGATAGATTACCCATTCTGTAATATTGAACATATTACAAATGTTCTGATTGTTCCATTTATGCCTTTTAATGTTTTTTTTAAAGTTTAGGTCATAGTTAT
>SPJY01015077.1:0-29540 GCA_005191435.1 Raddia distichophylla
ACGGCGATCTGAACGCGATTATTCCACTGGGAGACGGATATAAAAACGGGCTTTCACTCTACCGGGGCCCGACTTGTTCTTTGCAATGCCCTATTCATCTTGCTAATCAATGTTACCTCCATACTCTGGCTTTCAGATTTTCAGGGCAAAATCAGCAAATTTAAAAAAAGGTTAATGCCTTCTTAAACTGCATAACAAAGACGTATTGTTCATTGTTAGACCACATGTGTGTCATACACGACGGTATCACCTTACATGTTGTTAGACCATATGTGTGTCATACACGACGGTATCACCGCACATGTGATCTACTGTGACCACACGTATCATTGTCCCTGGTGTCCTTTCGTGACTTCTCGATAATGTTCTATAAGTTAATGTCTGAGATATGAAATGTTCTAGGATATATGAATTGTACCTCTGCTCTCATTGCAATACATCGAACAATTGCGTCTATCATCCATGAGTTCTTTTAGGATTTGAATTTTTAAAAATTTTATTTTCATATCTATCCTACCATTCCATTATATATAAAACGAAAACACTATTACGTCAGTCCGATTGAATGGACAGGTCACGTGGACGAACATCTCTGTGCGATTATCCAGACATGGGGTCATGCAAACGACGGGCCGAGTGCCTCCCCATGCGATGCTCCTGACTCAATGCCGCAGTGCATGGACAGAGAGAGTATGCAGTGCATCCACACAACATAGGCTCATGCGAAAAAGGGAGAGGAGGTGCCTTATCCAGCATTGCCCATTGAATAAACTAGATAGCGCCGACGCTGCTTCTCACTGATGCCTCTCTCCCCCTCCCTCCCTCCCGTCTCTCTTCCCTCCTCTAAATTATCCATCTCTACTCTTTCTAACTTCATCCTAGTGAGCTTTGGTGACCGAATCCAGCGACCATGTCGTGAATTGGACATGTAATATTCAGGGATTATGTTTAATCGATGTATGCTTGTATCGGCTATGTGATCTTCCGTACTAGTGTATCGATCCAGGGACTAGTGCATGGGATTCCGACTCTCAAGGCAAGTGAAAATTGAGGGTTGACAGGATGTGTCAAAAACAAGCATCTCATTGGACATGGTTGAGCACAGCGTCGTCGGTGTGGTCGGAGTCTTCGGCGAGCACGTCGGCGAGCTCGGCGCGCTTGATGTAGCCGTTGTGGTCCTCATCGAAGTAGAGGAACGCCATGCGGAGGGTGCGCTGTAGGTGGATGGTGATCACCACGAATTCGCTGTAGTCTAGGGACATGTTTGGTTGAGTGACAAGCTTAGCCTGGCCAAGTTGAACCTGGCTGAACCAAGCAGGCCCAATGCATGCAGGCATATTAGATGGTGTTTGGCAAGTGTTTTGTAAACACAAAATTCGAATTTTAAATATTTCAAATCTATATGCCAAGTGTGGTCTAGTTTTGTTCAAAAAAATGTTAGGAATTCATTTTTGAAATCGGTTCGGTAATTGGAGGCATTAATCAAAGATAAAAGAAAAAAAGAAAAGAGGAATACATACCTGACACATGCAGATGCAGCGCTGGTCACTGCGAGTGGGGCTCTTGGGGGAGAACACGATGCACCGCATCCTGGCTGAGCTGATACGACTGCTCCCTGCGTTTCTCCCAGGCTCCAACAGTGTTTTTGCACCTCTTCAGCCTGGCTAGAACAATGTATATAGACAACCAAACACATGTGAGCTGCATCAGTCGGGCCAAGCCAAGTCCAATACAGACAACCAAACACATCCTAGGACTCTAGGCACCCGTTGCCATCGTCAGCCAGCCCATGGTAATTAATTTCCGTCGGTTAATTTCTTGAAGATGGCGTTGCTAAATTTGAGAAGTGAAAGGCTGAGTATTAGTGCTTGGTGCTGAATTAATTAGTTAGAGTGACATATTGCAAGTCATATTGTAAGTCGACTAAACATAAATTATCTTTCAGATGGTTTTTTAATAGAATTGCACTGTAACTATACTAATGTTGCACAATATTAACAAACACAATTTTAGTGTTACTAACTTGCAATTTTATATTGGCTGAAACAAACATGATGACTTGAAATATGGGAAACGAAAAAATATGAAAACATACATTTAGCAAATTTACGTCATAATAAAACATAAAAATCAACAAATAAAATAGATAATTAATAAATAATAATTGTATACCAAAATTACACCTTGCTAAACAGTGTAATATTAATGTTATTGTAGTGCAGCTTTAAAATGATTGATATCTAAAAAGCTTATGCCATAATTAGATTTCTATGACTGAAAGTTAACCGTCGGTGTCATCACCATAAAAACATCAGAAATGTTCTTTTTTTTTGTGATCCAAAAAACTGTAGGAGAGGCTCCTACAGTATAATTAAATTAAAAGAGATATTTACAAATATACAGAGTTAAATAGCAGATAGAGTGTTTTGCCAGGAAACAATAGAAGCAGCTACAACACTATTAACTCTTAAAGCTACAAGAGCAGCATCTGAATTAAAACCCTCCTTGCATAAATAGATTGAGCTAGGAATATCATCAAAGATTTGTCTATTCCTAATTTTCCAAATATTCCAACAGGCCAAGATAGAGATATCCATATAGAAAGATATAGGAGAATTCCGACAAAAATTATCCAATTCAGCATGAAAACCCGGCATATCCAAGGAAGTTGTCAATGAAAATCCAAGATGAGTCCAAATAGATTGCGCAAAAGGACAATGAAAGAAGAGATGTAACATTGTCTCCACAGATGAAGATGCGCACAAAACGCATTGAAAATCAGTGACAAAATCCTTCCGACACAGCATATCTTTTGTGTTCAAGAGATCCAAACAAAGAAGCCACATGAAAACTTTCCAACGCATTAGCCCCTTACTGTTCCAAATTCTTCTGAAAATAGAATGCGACTGGAACCCCGAGCAGAAATGCTGAAGAAAATCAGATGACTTGTACTGCTCTTTGTTCCAAATGTAAGTCCAGCGATCATGAACTGAGGAAGAATCTCGCCATTGATTCAAAACATCTTGAAGAGTTAACCATTCCTCATAAGCCTGGACGGATAGAGGAAGGTAAAAGAGAGATTGAACATCATCATGAGCAAGATATGAGGACACCAAGGCTGACTGATCACGAGCATAAGAGAAAAGATGAGGAAGTCGAAGATACAACATTTCCCCATTACAAACGTCATTCCAAACTTGAGCAGAAAAACCAGCACCAATATGACAACTCGCAATCCCCTTGTAAACAGGCAGTAAAGACAGCAGTTGTTTCCACCATAAAGATATTTCTCTCGAACAAGGCAGTATAAAACCTTGTGGATAAAGCATGCTCCATATAAATTTAACCCAAGGAAGATCAAGATGATTGAAGAATTTATGGAGATGCTTAAGAAGCAAAGCCTGATTTTGCAGAGAGAGATTAATAATACCCAAGCCACCATAGCGTTTTGGACGACAAACCAAATTCCAAGCAGCCAAAGGTGCACTATGAGAGTTGATATCCCGAGAACCTCTCCAAAAACAATGACGCCGAAACATATCAATGGCGCGAACAACTTGAATTGGAATTTTCAATGAGCACATATAATATATTGGCAATGAGGAAAGCACCGAATTAACCAGAGTCAAGCGACCACCATAAGACAAGAAAGAACTAGCTGCAGTTAGTCGACGCTCAATTCGATTCACCAAAGGAAGAAAATCCACCACTTTGGGCCTACTTGTTCCCATGGGCAGACCCAAGTAAGTGAAAGGCATGGATCCCACTTGACATCCAAAAGTTTTTGCCAGAACAGTTAGCTGATCATCCGGAACATTGATTGGGATCATGGAGGATTTATGATAGTTAATCTCTAGACCAGTAGATTCAGAAAAAGTGTGCAAAATACCCTTCAAAGTAAAAATTTGAAGAGCATTTGCCGGCAACATGATCAAGGTGTCATCAGCATATTGAATTACAGGAAAGTCACCAGTTGAATTATCGGGGATGGGTCGCTGTAAAATCCCTTTTTGCAAAGCCACATTCAGAACAGATTGTAACAAATCGACCCCAAGGACAAAAAGCAGCGGCGACAACGGATCACCCTGACGAACTCCTCGTTTGCAAGGGAAGAAATGGCCAAAAGTACTATTGAGAATAACAGAGGAAGACGCAGAGTCAAGTAAGCACTTGACCCAAGAAATCCATTTTGCAGGGAAACCTTTGGCATGGAGAATTGCTATAAGCGCTGAATGCTCCAAAGTATCAAAAGCTTTCGCAAAATCCAATTTCAGCAAAACCACTGGTCGCTTACTAGTTTTGCATTGATGTAAATAAGAAAAGGCCCAGGCCAAACAGTCTTGAATTGTCCTTTGTTTGATGAAACCATATTGATTATCATGGATTAACTTAGTTATAACTGTTTGCAGCCGATCAGCTAAAATTTTCGTAATAACCTTGACAGCACAATTCATTAAAGAAATAGGCCGAAAATCGTCCACCCTAACTGGGTCGGAGCATTTTGGAACCAAGGTTATGAATGAGTGATTAATACTGCTCAGACTGATATTGCCATCATAGAAATCAGAGCAAAGAGATAAAAAGTCGTTACAAATAATAGACCAGCATTTCTTTAAGAATAAGCCATTAAAACCATCTGGTCCCGGAGCTTTATCCTGGGGTAACTTCAAGATAATATTCTCGATCTCTTTGATCTCAAAAGGCTCAACCAGAAAATCCAAACCATCTACTGGTTGAATAAAATCACCCAGATTAAAATGCATAACTGGGCTTGAAGAAACTCCCATACGATTGGAATAAGCCACCCATAACAAATTGGCCTTTGCTGCATGACTAAAGTGAGTTTCATTTGATGAATCCTGCAAAGATGTGATAAAGTTGCATCGATGTCTTTCAGTCGCCCGAGCATGAAAATATTTGGTATTTTCATCACCAAGCCGAGCCCAACGTTGGGTATTGCGTTGTCTCCAATAGGTATTTTGAGCCGCTAGGATTGTATGAAGTTGATGTAAAATGAAAGCCTTAAAGGATGATTCAGCAGCAAAAAGAGATCATTTTTCAGCCAAAAGATAAAAAACTTGGATGACCACATTACAATTCTCAATGAGAATAGGAAAAGTAGAGAAATTCCTACTCCAAAGTTTTAATCCCCCGTCTCAAAGTCTTAAATTTGTGGGAAATCCTCGAAGCTGAGTCCTGAAGGTGATGAGGTAAATTCCAATAAAAATCGACAATAGCTAGAAAATCAAGCATATTTACCCAGAAATTTTCAAATCTGAAGATTGACAATTTGGGAATAGAAGTTCCAATAGAAACAGAAAGAGGCCAATGATCCGAAGTAGAAATGTTCTAGCTAGCGTTTCCAGGGGAGAGCGACATGGCGTGATTTCGTAGGAAGCTATTGCAAACGCACCTACCTAGACATGGTATCGATTCATTTGGCACGAACAATCAGTGGTGCTGGTGCACTTTCGTAATTTCTAGTCAGAAGCGATCAGACAGAAAAAAAATGGTTTTGCTCCCTGATAGTCACCTGGATGGCAGTTCACTCGTTTATACGACTGCCCGTTCTTCTCCCTGGTAGTCGCCTAGATGGAGTTGGATGGCAGTTCACTCGTCTCCGATAGCTCCGCCGCCATATTTCTCGTCTTCGGCCGCCGGTGCCGCCGAGGTTAGGGATTAGGGTTTGGGGGTTCGAGATCCCCAGTGCTTCTCGTGTTTAGATTGAGGGTTTGGGGCAAGGGGGTGGCAGCCCGGCGGTTGGGTGGGTTCATGAGCGCGGCGGCGGCGCCCTCTGAGCCAGGGGTGGTGGAGATGGCTGCCATGACAGTAGATGGCGGGCGGATCTCAGGGGTTGTCGTTGTTGTGGTTTGGGTGGGCGGGACCGGCCGACAGTGGGTGGGTAGGAAGCGGAGCAGCTAGTGGCAAGGGCGTCGTCGATCGGCGCGGTGGCCAGAGGCTGCGAGGGTAGAGCCGGAGGTGTGCGGAGCAGTGGCGCCGGCCGGATTAGGGTGGGCGGGGTGGCATGGCTGCGGGAGGGAGTTGGGGCGACAGGGAAGAGGAGGGACGCACGCACGGGATAAAAATTGTCTGTCGTTGTTACTTTAACGGCAACGCGTGCCTTTACTAATACCGCTGATTGCAAGCCACAACAACTCTTCCGCACACGCAGCAAAGCCCATGAAGGCCCAAGCTTGGTTTCATGCTAGGTTGAGTACAACACCAGCTACAGAGTGACAAAATAAACGGTGTAGCATCTATTTGCATGCAAAATTGAGGCTCTTGCATGCACCAAAAATTCTCAAAGTGATTAAAATGGATTCCTAGCATCTACAGAAATATTATAGAGCAGGTTTAACAGGTTCATATTATCAGACTTCAAGTGGATTTTTAGAGAACTTGTACTGAACTATTTCTCCATCACATGCATATTTCAAGTCATGAACTTTCAAGTGACATATTTAGACTTGAGACAACAAGAAGTGGCCAAATCAAACTGAAAGGTTATCACCCCTATTGACAAAAGCTAGCCAGCTATGTTATCAAAAGGATTTGTCCAAAAGAAACTCTAACACCAATTTTGACAAGAGAGAGAAGGGGAGATCTGGGCCATTGGATCTTAATCCAACGACCCAGAAAATCACCTGGTCAGCACTACAGGACTTAATCACCCGTGAGGGACTCAATACAAAAAAAGAAAGAAAGACAAGTTGGCACGTTACTTCCCAACTTGCCAACGTGCCAGGCATCTTTCATGTCGGAATCGCACATGGGAGAAATAATTGGGCTCTTTTACGGTACCTATTGAGTAATGAGGACTGTCCATTCATCTCAATCCAATAGATGAGATCTGTTCTAGTTTTTTTATACCGTGATAGTAGTATATTATACTACAAGTGTAGTATTCATAGATGGGGTATAATTGAATTTTTCTGGAGTCAGACACAATGACCTCAGCGAGCTCACGTTCACCTTGTCTTCCTCGGCACCAGTCGAGTGCATTTCGTCAAACCTCCTCCCACGGCAGTGCTAGCCAATGCCGACCCCGACGCCCCGAGCTGGCGAGCTCCAATCGCCGCAGGCACCGTCGTCCTCACCCCCAATGGCGGCAGGCATCGCCGTCGTCCCGCACACGGCCGCTGGGGGCGCTGCCCTCGATCTCCCCTTGCGCCGCCCCCGATCTCCCCTCGAGCCAGTCGCCGCCTCGGGCCACCGCTGCACCGAGCTTGCGCTGAAATCTCGCCGCCGTTGCCACGGATTGCCCAACCTCCCCCATGGAGGCCCTATCGAGGAGGCCACTTGCTGGGTAAGAGCTCGAGGTGGGCTCTGCGTGCGTCGGCGGCGAGCAGCTCGGCCGAGATCCGCCTTGCCGCCATCCTCCCAGCGCCACCTGCCTCGCCGTCGACCTCCTGGCACCAACACCGCCTACCTCGCTGTCGATCTGGAAGAGGAAGGGGGCGTGGCCACACTGCCGGGAGCCGTCGCCGGAGAAGGAGAAGGGCGCGGTTGGGTGCAGGAGGAAGGAGGCGGCGTCATCGTCGCACCGCCCTGGTTTGAGTGATTAGGAAATGCCAAATTTACCCTTCACAATTACTGAAATAAAAGACCAAAACAACCCTATAAAATGGACGGTTAGATCTAAAATATACTACTGTAGTAGTATTTTAGCAGTAGGTACCGTAAAAGACCTCAAATAATTAAGTTTAAGCTTGGCATCTTTCAACTTGAGATCGGAGATGGGCGAAATTAATGGCCTTGGGGCAGGCAGGAGGGAACGGCATGCTGAAACGCTGAATTATTGAGTCAAAGGCTCACCTCGCATATATCCTCCTGACCTCCTGGCCTGGGCCGCGCTGAAAAAACACACCCCTAGTTGCGTTTGCCACGGCCACCTGAAGCTCGATTCCTTGGCTGCTCATGGCGGCGGTGACGGAGGCGTTCGCGTCCAAGCTGGGCGGCATGCTGATGGACCTGGCGAAGGAGGAGGTGGAGATGCTGCTGGGCGTGCCCGGCGAGATCACCAAGCTAGAGGCCACGCTCGGCGACCTCACCGGCATCCTGGCCGACGCCGAGAGGCGGCGCATCAGCGACCCTGCCTCGTCGGCGGCGAGGTGGGTGAGCGAGCTCAAGGACGTCATGTACGACGCCGACGACATCCTCGACCTCTGCCAGATCATGCAGGGGGATCAAGAAGCCACCCCGAAAACCGACTCAGGTTCAGGGTGGTGCGGCGTCTCCATGCTCTCCTGCTTCTGCAACCCCGTCGCCGCGCACGGCATCGGGAAGAAGATCAAGGCGCTCAACCAGAGGCTAGAGGATATCGCGAGCAGAAGCTCTCGCTTTGGGTTCCTCACCCAGGCCATCAACCTCGCCTCCTCAAGCTATTATGCTGACGAGGCTAACGATGACAGGAAGACTAGATCGGCGATCATTATGGATGATATCGTGGGGGAGAAGATCCATCCAGATACGAAGAAGCTGGTCGATCTGCTGGTCAACAAGGGCGATGCTCGCGCCACAACAAGATCACACAACGGCATCGTTGTTGTTGCTATCAGTGGCGCTGGCGGGATAGGCAAGACTACCCTTGCAAGGATGGTTTTCAACAATGATGTGGTCATGGGAAACTTTGACAAGAGGATATGGTTGAGTGTTAATCAGGACGTCAATAAGATTAGCATTCTAAAGCGTGTTATAGCTGCTTTTGGGGGTAGCTATGATGGTTTTGCGGAAGACATGGCTCTTCTCGAGCTTGCTCTCAAGGAGATAGTCCGGCAAAAGATGTTCTTGCTGGTGATGGACGAAATGTGGAGCGATGAGGTGTGGAATGACCTGCTTAGGGTACCACTCAATGATGGAGCTTCGACAAGTCGAGTCCTGGTGACCACAAGAAATGATGGAATTGCTCGTGGAATGAAAGCAAACCTCCTCCACAGAGTTGACAAGCTATCACAATTCACAAGAAGCTTGGTCATTGCTAAAAAAGCAGGTCAGTGACCTTAATCTGTACACTCACAATTTTATGCACGAGCACAGACATCAATCTTATGCTACATTAATTAAGGTAGTTTCTGGATTGTTTTGGCTAATGGCTTTAAACAACAAAAGATCGGTAGCCGTAGCTATATTACACGATCTTATCTTGTAATTTTGAGATTTTCGAGAAACAACATCAACAATCAAATAAAAACACACATGCGCACGTTCACACGCGCACACAGCACACACATGAAGGAACCAAGAAACACTCAAGTACTAGAATACCACTCTTAAGAACAGAAAATACTAAAGATTAATGAGATAGAAAGCATTCTTAACAGCCTTAGCCCAAAAGTAAAAAGGAACAAAAGGAATCAGTTATGAGAGAAAGAGCAGTTTCGAGAAGATAACGATGTTTGTGCTCGATTACAACATTTTAAGCATGGGTACCGGGTCAAGAGAACTGTGAGAGAGTGTCTTGCTCAGTAAGAAACCCGTGAAGAGCCCCGGATAGATGTTCTCGGTAGAATCAGCCTAAAAGTCATAAATAGAGATATCAAATTGAGTACGGACCATGATGGAAATTTTTTTATATATGGATAAAATCTCACTACGATGAGACATAAAATATATCTAGGTGTGGTGAGGAAAATCGTTTATAAAAAATGACATAATATTTAATACCCCTGTGAGATAAATTGTTTAAAGAGAATTGCTAATCATCAGTTGACTGAGGGATTTCAGTCGACTTCCCACTTACCTGCGTGCCGCTGGCCGTCTTCCTCCCCTCCAGCGACCTCCTCTCCCGCCGCCGCGCCGCCATGGATGGGTTAGGGTTTCGGTGGGGTTCGGGTAAGGGGCGCCGCTGGGCTTAGAGGGATGGCCGGGGGAGGTGGTGGCTCGGCGGTTGGTTGGGGATGGAGTGAGGGCGGCGGAGGCGGCGGCGGTTGGGGACGGGAGGAAGGCGGATGGGCCGGCGGTGGCGGGGGGTGAAGGTGACGGCCGGGTTCGGTTGGGCGGGGCAGCGTCAGCGGCGGGAGGTCGGGCGGCAGGGCGGCTAGGCGCCGGCGCCGGCCGCGGGCGGCGACGGAGGTGGCGGGGGAGGAGGAGGAGCGTGGAGCAAGGGGAGCGTTGGGATTGGGGGCGGTGGAGGGGAGGGGAAAAGAGGAAGTAAGAGAGAGAGAGAGTAGGGGATGCGGGGTTGATCTGGGCCATTGGATTGAGATCCAACGTTTCAGAAAATCGACTGATGGGTATTAAAAAACAGTCGACTGTTGAATAGACAGTCCCTTGTTTAAATTACCTGATTACATGCTTTTTTGAAAATTAAACTTAGATCGTTTTAGATAGTGGCTTCAAACAGCCAAGACTGATAACCATAGCAAGATTTCACAATCTTTATCATGTGATTTTGAGATTTTTGAAGAATAACATCAAAAGATCAAAAGACACCCTGCGGGCGCGCTCGCACACGTGGCACACACCTAAAGAAATGAAGACCAGAGTAGTCCGTTGTGTGCCCCGAAAGGCACTCCACTGGAATACCGCCGTAAAGGATAGAAAATACTGAAGATTGATGAGATAGCAAGCAACTTTAACAATCATATCCCAGAAGTACGAAGGAACAGAACAATCATGAGATAACGAGCAGTTTTAAAAAGAAGACGATGTTTGTGCTCAGCTACACTATTTTTAGCATGGACACAAGGACAAAAGAACCGTGAGAGAGTGCCATGCTCAGTAAAAAAAACCTGTGAAGACTATATGTTCTCGGTAGAAACAGCCTGAAATTCATGAATTGGAGTGTCAAATTGAGTACGAATCATGATGGCAAAACTTTTGTGGATAAAGTCTCACTACGATGAGACATAAAATATATCTAGGTGTGACATAATATTTGGGGATAAAATTGTTTGTAAAAATGACATAATATTTTATGACTACCCTGAGAAACAAGACGGGTGAGCTGATACATACTCCCTAGAATGGTTGGGGAGTTGCACCTGTTTGCCAAGATTGCGACCCCTACAATCAAAGAAGCATCATCAAACGTAGACCCTAACAGAGCACGACAAACTAATGACGATAATGTGAACCACACAATTATGCCACTGAGCAAAAGATGTTGTGGAGGAGGAAACGGACACGGACACGGAGAGGCTAGCAAGAGCAGTGATGGGAGATGAAGCTAGTCAAGCTTTCGTAAACGCTACGAATCATGGTGGCGAGTGCTAGTACCAACCAGAAGACACGTGCGATGATCCTAAATAGAACAAGAATCAATATTGAGAATCGCATAACAACCATGATCGATAAACTGGCCAACGGAGATAAGTTGCATGGTTACTTTGAGAATATGAGAAATAGTGAACATGGAAGGAATACGATAGAAGAGTGTCTCCTCCTATGGCAAGAAGAGAGGTACCATCTATCGTTTGAACAGTTAAAGGAGTGATTAAAGGACTGATAGAAGTAAGACAATTAGAGTAAGATGCTGTCGACGATTGGGATATTGACCCAAGTCAACCAAGGTTCTTTAGGAGTGAGATAGGAGACACGCCGAACAACAACGAACAACAGCGAACAGGAGACAGGGGTTTTTATCCTGGTTCAGGCCTCTCAGGAGAGATAATAGCCCTACGTCCAGCCTTTCTTTATATCAGAGAGAATTACAGGTGGAACTCGGCGAGATCAGCAGGTCTCGGCAAGCAGTGTGTGAAATCTAATTGCCAGGTCTCTGGTGAGCAAAAACTCGTCCCTCTACACGCCGTAAGGGCCGGTTTATATAGTGCAGAGCAAACCGACCTACCGAGGGAATATCGGGCCGGGCTAACTACGAGATCGTAACGAACTCATACATGCCAAATACAACCTACGGTAGATAAGGTAATCTCCTAATCTTGGGGATCACGACTCCTAATCCAATCCGGGAAACCAACGTCCGGGTCTTCACGTAGTCGTGCAGAACTCTTGTTCGAGCCGGACTCGAACACGAAGCCTAGGCCATCACGCACCGTGCCAGCCAAGAGGCTGTCCGGCAGAGCGCATATGGGCCAGATAGAACCTTCCAGGGAGCTGGGCCCTGGCAGGCTGTTCGACTGGGCCGTCAGGGAGTGGGCCATGGCAATGGGCCGTAATTTTATCCCCGACAGATGTCATATGAAAAGAAACACCTGAGTCAAGAATCCATTGTGATGTACCTATGGCAAAAGGCTGCAATAGCATAATCTCTCAGTAAAAGGTTGCTAGGCAGCCATGCGATGCAATAGCATGAAAATATCAACAGAAGCATCAGGACTATGCTACGAAGAGGTGTCCAAATCCCTAGGAGATAAAGTAGGGACAGTAGTGCCATTGGACTTACAACGAAGAGTTAGCTCCTGCTTCTTCCTCTAGCAGAATTGCTTCACAGGGTCAGCCTTGTCACGGTAAGTTCAGTGAAGGCTAGTCTTTGCCGTTACAATAGAAGACGATGAAACTGTTGGAGGAGCAATCGAAGAACCAACAGGTGTCAAAGCTAGAGGACTAGCAGGTGTTGAAGCCGGTAGACGAAAAGCAAGGATCGATGAAGAAGTAAACTAACCTGCACCACACAAACGAGTATCCTCGGCAGCAATAGCCTTCATGAAACGAGTATCCTCATTAGTGATCTTGTCTATATTGGTGTCACTTGTCCTGATATTTCGTATGTTGTTCATATCTTGTGTTAGTTTGTTTCCGCTCTCGATCAACTCCATTATAGTCACCTTCTTCATGTTCTACGATAACTTCTTTGAACTATCTCTCGTTGTCTTTTCTTTTTATGCTTCATCCCTTTGGAACTATATGCTTATGCTTATGCTGATGCTATTTGGGCCAGTGGTTCTTCATATCATCGGTCTCTTTGTGTCTATTATGTTTTTTTAGTTCTCACATTGCTTTGAAGGCTAAGGTTCTATTCTTTTGGGCTGATCTGAATGGTTGAACTGCTGAACAACTAAAATGACTGAATTTCGAGAACTTATCGAGGTAGTCTCGAGATTCGAATCCATTTCGTTTGACTTGCTTTTTAAAATGTTAGAACCCAGCTTCGAGATAGCTACAAAATGAACTAAAAAACACAGAGCATATGTCTTTTCAAAACATAGATAAGTCGTTAAGCTGTTAAGCCGGTAAGCTGAAAAGAACAGAGCCCAAGACGATGACTGTGGGTCGCTGGATCTTGGTGAAATCATATGTGTGTCATTGGATTAAACAATCGAAACAATACAAGGTGTGGGTTGAGATAGGTGGCATGTCCACTACGCGTAACTTTGGATCGGGGAAGAGAAGATTTGGATTGTCAAGCTAAAAAATCTCGTGGGTCGGGTCGGGCTGAACGGGTCTCGAATATTGGGTCATTTACAGCGGCGACGAAATGGAGGGGTGACGTCAAAGGTGTAACCCTGAAAGGGAAGGCGTACTTCAAAATTTTTCAAAAAACGAAAGGGGTTTATGAATTAAGAAATAAATTTTAAGAAAATGATTAAGGGCTTCAGAAATTGCTAGAAAATAGTACCGATCTCAGAAAATATGATTTAAAATTTTAAAAATCTAGAAAATGTGAAGTCAAATATGAAGTAATATTCATTATTTTATTGGATGATTTATTTTAGAAATTTGGGATGAGGTATTTGCTTAAGGAACTAAATTAGAATTTGGAATCGACAATTGCTAGAAATTATGGGATGATTATAGGGGTTTTATTTATGTTTTTCGCAAAAAGTATGTCATACTCATACACAAATGGTATAACATTCCAACAGGTGGTTTTGAATGAGAATGATGCATTCCTGGACAATGACCTAAAAAGTATCGGGATGGAGATTGCAAAAAAATGTGATGGTTTGCCACTTGCAATTAAGGTGGTTGGAGGACTCTTACGCAAGAAGACCGTAACAAGAGGTGCTTGGATGGATGTTTCTGACAACTACATATGGTCGGTTACACCTAATGACGATCTTAACAAAGCAGTTTATGTGAGCTACGAAGAATTACCTTGCCACTTGAAGCAGTGCTTGTTGTATTGTTCACTCATCCCTAAAGACGAATTGATCAGACGTGGGGTGATGGTCAGTTTCTGGATGGCAGAAGGTTACCTACAGAAGAAAGTGGGTTCAAAGCTACCGGAAGATTTGGGAGAAGAATACTACGAAGAATTGATCACAAGGAACCTTTTAGAGCCAAATGAAGGAACCTATGGTCATGAGACCAGCACCATGCATGATGTTATTCGTTCCTTTACACAATATATAATGACATATGAAGGAGCATTGGTTACAGACATGAATATTGTAAATAGCGTTTGTGGGGCTTCGAAGCTGCGCAACCTATCAATATCAAACACACAAGTGGAGCGGGGTGCTTTGCCAAAGAACTCTCCTAGGACGTTGATGTTATTCGGATGCTCGATTATTGAGTGGAAGGATTTTTGGGGCAATAATCTTTCATGCGTGCGAGTACTACACCTACAGAATGTAAATCTTTCTGAGTTGCCGGACTCCATATGCCACCTTAAACATCTCAGATACTTGGGACTTAAAAGTATATCCATATCTAACCTCCCATAGGGCATAGGGGATCTAAAATTTCTACAATCCATCAGTATTGTAGAGGCCAATAATTTTTCCCAACTTCCAAACAGCATCTTGAAGGTACGAAAGCTAAGGTGTCTCCTCCTTTCGTGCACCAAGATAACCTCGATTCCGCGTGGTTTTGAAAATCTTGAAGATTTGGTACATGTTTTTGGTTTTCCAACCCATTCGGATGGCTCGGTAGATGGCTGGTGTAGCTTGCAAGAACTAGGGTCTTTGTCGAAGCTCAGGTACCTTCATATAAATGGTTTGGAGAAGCCACCTTGTGGTACGGTTGCTTCCAGAGCTAAGCTAAGCAATAAATCGAACCTAACAAAATTATCATTGCAATTTACCACCAAATTTGGAAAGAATGGTGAGGTGGAAGCCAACATCAGCAAGGAGGAGCAGGAGCGAGCCGAGGAGGTGTTGGTTCATCTTTGTCCTCCACCTTGCGTAGAAATACTCGGTATCCAAGGTTACTTTGGATATCGGCTACCCCAATGGATGAGAAGGATGTCAAGCTTTGGGAGCTTACGACGGTTGGAGATATTGGACTATGCATGCTGCGAGCAGCTGCCTGATGGCCTGGCTCAGCTCCCATGTCTCGATTTTCTCCGGATCGACCGTGCTCCGTCCATCCAGCGCATTGGCCATGATCTCCTCCTCCCCGCCTCAACAGGAAGAGAGTTCGCTGGCAGGAGGCAGCATCCTGCTGCTGCTGCATTTCCCAAGCTGGAAACCTTGGGTCTCAAGAGGATGTTTGGGTGGAGAGAGTGGGAGTGGCAGGAGCACGTCCCAGGAATGCCTGCTCTGGAGAAACTTATTATTGCCCAATCTAAACTGGCGTGTCTTCCCATTGGCCTCACGCAGCAGGCAAGCAACCTGAGATCATTGGTGCTTAAGGATTCCTCGCACCTGTCTCCGTAGACAGCTTCCCTCGCCTTGCTGACCTTCGGTTAGTCTGAATGGATTGCCGACAACCCAAGATTGCAAGAGATCACCATTTTTAGATGCCCAGGGGTGAAGGCATTGAACAATTTGCCGTCTCTCCGAAACATCAACTGGAAGGATCGTGATGCTAAGGTGCTCCCACCGTACTTGCAAGCGACAAAGTTAAATAAGTTGCATGTGGATTGCAGCCTAAGATTGCTTAAATCGATACTGAGATCACTACAGGGCACCACATCTGAGTGGGAAAACATACAGCAACTAAATGCATTCGGATACGAATTGCTGGAAGGCACCGAGGAGCGCCAAGAGCACATCTTCTACACCAGGGAACCATATTCATTGGAGACCTCCCTCTCGAGTCCACAAGTACATACGCACATGTGGTTGCAATTGTGTTTCATCTTTCATGTTTCCCCTTCTCTTACTTATTCAATATTGGGTGCTTGTTCAATCATTTAGCATTTGGATACACGTGAAGATGACGAGGTGGAAGAGCAGAGACAATGAAGGCATGGTAGAATCCTGAATATCTTGTATAGGATGGCGAGCAATTTCTAAATGTTTTATGCTGCTCGGTGGTTTGTCCCTTCAGGATTCAATGATGTGGAACTACTTGAGACAGGTAATGCCAGCATGTTGATATTTTCGGCAATTAATTTTCTTTGGTGTATTCCACATTTCCTTACTCGGCTTATTCTGTTTCCGTTTAAAAAAGTGCCTAGTCATTCGTAATTCAGCCATTTATCATGTGAACGCAGCATTCCTGACTTGAACTCATTTCCTTTTGCTAGTTTACCTGCTACCTGGATGGGGTGAAGAAACAAAAACGTCACGCCACAAGCTTCAGTTTTGGTATTCTCCGCCGAACGGCTGTAAAATAAAATATGGAGAGATAGAGTGTCTGTCAAAGGGATGATGGAATTTTTTAAATTGTAGTGTAAAATGTAAAGAAATTTTAGAGAAATGGATAGATTATGTAGTAAATAGCGTTATGTAGTGTGCACTCAGAACTTCGAATTGAGCTGCTCTAACCCGCCACCAAAATTGAAAGGATGTTCTAAAAAAATAGCATGTGACGAATACTTCTAGATGAAACCTAATTGGATGATGACTACTCTTTAAAGGAAGACTGGTATACCATGTGAAGACGTATTGTGGACATATATATGAAACATGTGCCACAAGTCAAAAGTAAAAAAAAATTCAAAGTAAGGGCACACAGATTAAATTTTTTTTATGAAAGCGAGAAACGTTTAAACACAAGAAGGGGCACACAAAATAATTGTATGTTATATTGATGGTTACCATTGTATTTTCATTTTTTTGTATAGGTCAAAATTGAAGGGTCCAAAAGATACGATAGTGTTGTAATAGATTCACGTCCTCTTAAGGATTTTTTATGTGCATAATAGTTTTTTCTCGAGTCATAAACATATTATTGTGATTCTTTTTGTTCTATATGAGATTCATATATTTCGTTTTTGATATCACCTCAACTTTGACTTCAAACTTTGAGATGTTATTGCTTATATCCTTCTAATTTATATACGGAGAGAATGACACGATGCATTGGCAATGACACATTGTCAATATCTCTCCTCACCAACACAACATTGTGGCTTCATTCATCTATTAGTAAGTTTTTTGAAAAATTAGCCGATTTGGTTTGCGCCCAGGGGTGAAGGCGTTGAACAATTTGCCATCACTCCAAAACATCACCTGGGAGGATCGTTATGCTAACGTTCTCCCACAATACTTGTGAGAGGCAAAGTTAATTAAGTTACGTGTGCATTGCAGCCTAACATTGCTTAAATCGATATAACCTTCCCGCGCGATAGGATGACCAGCGCCCGACCTCCGCCGGGGTACACCCCGTCCTCGGCGTCCACCCACCCCCTTCCGCAGCCTCCCTCCGCAAATCCGCCCACAATCCTCGCCCGTCCACCCCAGTTCACCTCTTCGCTGGTCCGAAGCCTCAGTTCGGCCGGGATTGGTTCCCCCTCAACCCCTTCGTCACACCCCGACCACATCCAGATTCCTTCCTCAAGCGAGATCGGAGCTTCCCCCGCATCGTCGCACTCTCCGAGCCAGGCTGCTGCTACCTCCTCGCTTCTTCCTTCGCCTGCCCCGCTCTTCAAGTCTTTCCTCGCAGCAGCCTCCTCATCATCCGCCTCGCCCACCAACCGTTCGACCTTTGGCGTCAATGGGAGTGATGCCGCTGCAGTGGAGCAGTCCTCGCCCAAGCTTGCCAGAGGGGGTCTCCCTCTGCGTTCGCGACTCGGGCCTCCTCTGGGGACGGCAGCGTTGCAGACTCCACGCCCTGTGCGGTCTAGTCCCGTCGCCGCGCAGGGTCGGGCAGTTCAGGTTGCAAAGCTTACAGACCGCATTGAAGAAGGTGGGTGGAAGCAGGTTCGGAGTAAATTCTGGTGGCGCAAGAAGACGCCGCATCCCCGCGCATCAACCAAGCCGGGGTCTTTTAAGGCCATCTTGGCTAGGGAAGCTCAGGACAAGTGCTTCAATTGCCTTAAGCGTGGCCATTTCGCCGCTTCCTGTGTAGCCCCTCCGAGGTGCCTTCTTTGCAAGCTTTCGGGGCACAGGGCCAGACACTGTCGTAGAGAAGCAGGGGAAGCCAGGGCCTTGCTCAAATCCTCACGAGCTCCTTTGGCTTCATCCTCCCAGTTGCCGCCTCGCGCCGGTTCGCCTTCGACCGCCGTGCTGCCGCCGCCTCCCAGAGCCAAAGCAGTGATGCATTCGGCGGTGGATGTCGCCTCCATGACCCCTGGTGACCCAAGCCTGCGTCGGGGGTGCCACGCCTGCTACTTGACCAGAGCAGCTGGCCTCACCCAGACAGAACAAGATTTGCGCAACGTCGCGCTGGTTGGTCTGAATCTCTCGGGTGCTTATTTCAGCATGGATGAGCTGCATCTTTTGCTGGTCCAAACTTTCCACCTCGGTGATGATGATGTTCAGGTCTCCCAGTTCTCTGCCGATAGTTTTTTCCTTCGATGCTCCTCCACCGTGGTCAGAGACACCTTCCTGGGAGCGAAGATGCTTCAAGATGGGGATTTTGACATTCTCTTTGTTATTTGGAACCCGAGGGCGGAAGCGGAGGTCTGGAGACCACGCTACAAGGTTCGTTTCTGCTTCGAGGGTATCCCAAGGCATTGTTGGTCGGTGCACACAGCTGTTGCTTTAGTCCAGGGAAGAGGGCTTGTATGCCCAGTGATTGATGATCCCCTCACGCCGAGCGAGTCAGCTTGTCTTTGCATTTGGGCGTGGGTTGCGGATGCAAACGGCATTCCTAAGAGGGCAACTCTTAAGCTGGAGGAAGGGGCTGGGAGGAGACGAGATTTCCTTGGTCGCCCATCTGAAGATTCGTTGCAGCCAACTTTCCTATCTTACAAAGTGCTCATCCACATTGATCGGGTAATGGATTTCGGGCCTTCCGATATTGACATCTCTAGAGGGGCCTCCCCTTTCCCGCTCACCTTTCAGCTGCCCTGGTGCCTAGGCTTGGAGGATGGCTCCTCCTACCTTTCCGGAAGCGCGTCTCGCCGAGAGGGGCCGAGAAGAGGCAGGTCACCGCCACCTCCCGACGAAGGGAGTTCCAGTCACTCTTCACGTTTCAACGCTGCAGGAGGTTCTATTTTTTTGGGTGAGCCATCTAGAAGAAATGTGCATGATCGGCTTGGTCGCAGGCAGGGCAGCTGGAACCAACAGGGACGCCATCTTCCGCTGCTCGCTTCGTCCAGCAATCCAAAACAGGTGCAGAGTGTCCAAGACCAAGCCGTGACCGTTTGGGACAGAGACGCTGCTAGAGTTGATTTACCAAGGGCTTTCGACAGTGCGGACTTCACTTTGCTGATGGCGAGCGGAGGCCGTCAAGATGAATCTTGCTGCTACTCCACTTCGAGCCTTTGGGACCCGATGCTTCTTGAGGCTTCCGTCCCTAGTCCATGTGTTTTATCGGCTGTGCCTTTTTTGGAGCAGACTCCTCAGGACGAACCTCATGTACAAGAGCAGGACGCCCAACTCTCCAACTCATGCTTCCCATCATGCCATCAGTAGACGCAGGTAAATAGTCCCCTTCTTATGTAAAAAGTTAACTATATATGGTGAGATGGCACAACCTTTTTTCTAATTTTATTATTATTGAATCGTGCCCTATGTTATGGTGTTGCTAACGGATGGGCATCCGAACGACATAGGTGTTTCACGTGTTTATCAAACCCTGTTAATAACACTATGTAAAACAATTATGAAACGCAACATTAAACACATGAAACATCAGGTGAAACACCTATACCATTCGATCGGTATATAAGTATTTATGCCTCTAGTATTATGAATAGACCACAAAACTTTGCATTTTATGTCAACCACAGTACTATTAAGTTGTCCTTGCTACTTTGGTCTTCCTTTCCATGTGAGATGCTAGTTTTTTATGTTTAAGAACATTTTTTATAAGTATTAGATTGTGTATGTCATACAACATAGAGGTCAAAATGAAATTCCATTATATCTAACAAAAAATCGGCGACAGCGTGATACCTTCCAGCGTGCTTAATTTGAGGGGCACTGCAACGATCTGGCTACTAGGGCTGGCAATCTGGCTCGAAGCTCGCGAGCTGCTCGTAGCTCGCTCAGTTTTAACTCGGCAGCCTTCTGAGGCACAGTGCTTTGGTGAGCAATGCCTCCACTGGCTCAACTCCTGCTATGTTCAATGCTGCTCGGCTCATGTCCTCCAAGGTTTTCGTGGGTGGTGAGTTTTTCCTGTTTTGCTTCTGATGTATGTACAATCTAGCTGATCAGGCCATAAGTTCGTTCTCGTTTGTCAGGTCTTTCCTAGAATACTAATGACCAAGGGTTGAGAGGCGCGTTTTCTTGCTTTGGGGAAGTCACTGAAGGTCAGTGTATAATTGTGAAGGTCAGTGTATAATTGTTAACCTTGTTCTGTGTAGCAGTATGAACATTTTGCCATAGAAATGTTTGGTCAGTTGTATATTCTTTATTCAGTTTGGTTAATGCTATATGTTTTGCTTTTGAGTTTTAAAATGTGAAGTAAATGCATGGAAAGTTTGTTGGATAATGCTGAGATCATTGTTCTTGTATGCTGTTCTGATGTGTTCTATTTTGTGTTATTTATGATCTTAAGATCTATATGATTCTCATGTTGCAGCTCGAGTAATCACTGACAGAGAAACTGGAAGGTCAAGAGGGTTTGGTTTTGTAAGTTTCAGTAGCGATGAGGATGCACAGACTGCCATCTCTGCCGATAGTTTCTTCCTTCGTTGCTCCTCCGTGGTGGTCAGAGACACCTTGCTGGGAGCGAAGCTGCTTCAAGATGGGGATTTTGACATTCGCTTTGTTCTTTGGAACCCGAGGGCGGAAGCGGAGGTCTGGAGACCACGTTACAAGGTGCGTTTCTGTTTCGAGGGTATCCTAAGGCATTGTTGGTCGGTGCACACAGCTGTTGCCTTAGTCCAGGGAAGAGGGTTGGTGTGCCCAGTGATTGATGATCCCCTGACGCCGAGCGAGTCAGCTTGTCTTTGCGTTTGGGCTTGGGTCGCGGATGCAAACGGCATTCCTAAGAGGGCAACTCTTAAGCTGGAGGAAGGGGCTGGGAGGAGACGAGATTTCCTTGGTCGCCCATCTGAAGATTCGTTGCAGCCAACTTTCCTATCTTACAAAGTGCTCATCCACATTGATCGGGTAATGGATTTCGGGCCTTCCGATCTTGACATCTCTAGGGGGGCCTCCCCTTTCCCGCTCACTTTTCAGCTGCCCTGGTGCCTGGGTTTGGAGGATGGCTCCTCCTACCTTTCCAGAAGCGCTTCTCGCCGGGAAGGGCCGAGAAGAGGCAGGTCACCGCCACCTCCCGACGAAGGGAGTTCCAGTCACTCTTCGCGTTTCAACGCTGTAGGAGGTCCTAGTATTTTTGGTGAGCCATCTAGAAAAAATGTGCACGATCGGCTTGGTCGCAGGCAGGGCGTTTGGAATCAACAGGGACGCCAACTTCCGCTGCCCGTTCCGTCCAGCACTCAGGACCATGTGCAGAGTGTTCAAGACCCTACTATGACCGTTTGGGACAAAGACGCTACTCGAGTTGATTTACCAAGGGATTTCGACAGTGCAGAATTTACTTTGCTGATGGCGAGCGGAGTCCGTCAAGATGAATCATGCTGCTATTCCACTCCGAGCCTTTAGGACCCGATGCTTCTTGAGGCTTCCGTCCCTAGTTCATCTGATTTGCCGGCTGTACCTTTTTGGGAGCAGGCTCCACAGGAGGAACCGCATGTGCAAGAAGAGGAAGCCCAGGATTTCAACAGAAACTCAGACGAATTGATCACTGATCCTGTGGGATGTCAAGTTTTACAGCTTGCTAACTTGATCAACGGTTCAGATGCCTGTCAAGATGTCGAGTTAGCCAACTCGCTCATCAAAAGGATCCCAAAACCGCTGTTGCCCAGTCCTCCCGTTGTGTCACCTCCTCTCAACCATCAACGCAGAAGCGCTAGATTGGCAAAACACTGCCTAGCCAAAATGCCAATCACAAAGAGAGCTCAACTCAATATTGCAAAAAAGTTGGGAGTGCTGCCAAATCAGCTTCCGGTGCTGGACAAGGAGCATTTCGAGAAATATGTTCATCTTTTTAACTCTCCCCTCACTGCAGAAATGGTGCAGGCCCTGGCACACTTTTCCGGGGTATCTGTGGCGCCCGATCTTCTTCAAGCAACAGGAGCGTTGGGTTGGCAGATGGCTGAGCTTTAGCTCTAGTCGGGATTTCTAATCCCTGTGTTGCTCCTAGTTTTTCCTATGTATTGCATCATTTCGTCGAGTCCTTGTATCCTGACTAGTGCAGGCTGTGTTGGAGACCAAAAGTGTTGGCTGTTGGTGCGTCTGTCCTCTTGCACCAGTAGAGTTTGGCTTTTCTTTTGGCCTGCTGGGCAGTGCTTTGTGTCACTCTGTATCTCGGTATCGTTCAACCACACTTTTGCTGTGGCCCTCGGTTGTTACTTTTTCATTGCTGCTATGAGGCATGGTAAGGCTAGTATGGTCATGCTTGGCGCGGTCTGTGGGGTACAGTCAATTGGTGCAATTTCTCCCACATGGTAGCATCAAACTGCAAAGTTTTAAGTTGGAACGTAAGATGAATCAATGCAGCGGCTAAGAGAGCACTGATAAGAAGTGTGATCCAGGACTACCGAGCTACGGTGATTTGTTTACAGGAGACCAAGATGGAGAATATTTCCCCAGACTGTATCAAAGAGCTGCTTGGTCCAGATTTTATGGACGACTTCTCTCATCTTCCAGCCCAGGGGACGCGTGGGGGGTAAAGCATTGATTTCACACGTTCTCTTGCGGCTCTGACTGCATCGGGTTGTGATTCACCTCCGCCGGACAGCTCTTCGCCCGGAGCGCGCGTCTGGTCCCCGCGACGAGCTCCGTGCTCGGGGGCTGGATCAACTCGCACCAGGCAGCTCTTCGCTCGGAGCGCATGTCTGGTCCCCACGACGAGCTCCGTGCTCGGGGACTGGATGATCTCCTACCGGGTACGTCTTCACCTGGTCGCACTTTCTGGTCCCTTTAACGAGCTCCGTGCTCGGGGACTGGATCTCTTTACCTGATTCCTTTGACGAGCTCTACGCTCGGGGATTGGGCCACATTCCCCCTCGTATGCATTATCTGCTTCTAACACACGATCTACGTCTGGGGCCACATCACCTTCGCTCCTGAGCACGACATTTGCTCGAGAGCGCAATCTCTATTTTTTCGGGCAAGTTTTAGCTTGAGAGGTGGTTTCTTATTTCCGTTCATGCTTTCCTGGATATCTTCATACCTGGATGCAGCAACACGAGTCCATCTCGTGACCTGCTATGTTCATTCTCTCGGAAGATCTGATCTTACCGGATGCGGTGGTACACTCTTTACTACCAAGAATCCAATCACTCCTTGATGATGTTCAGCCTCAAGGAGATGATTCACCTCGCACCGGGCAGCTCTTCGCCCGGAGCGCGCGTCTGGTCCCCGCGACGAGCTCTGCGCTTGGGGACTGGATTTCCGATTTCTGCATCGAAGGCTGAGTGCTCTGCTCGGACAGATATTGTTTCCTGTTCGACGCAACAGAGTTGCTCGGCACTGGGCGGATTTGTTCGGTCTCGAACAAGTCTTGTTCGGTTGAACCATAACCTGTTTGGTCTTCTGTTGCACGTCTTTGTAGCAGTAAGATTACCCTCTTCGTGACTTGGAGTCTCAAGAGGAAGACCCCACTCTAGTGATTCCTTCCACTTGAGTCTCGGGGGCTAACTGTCGGGGATAAAATCACGGCCCATTGCCATGGCCCACTCCCTGACGGCCCAGTCGAACAGCCTCCCAGGGCCTGCTCCTTGGAGGGTTCTATCTGGCCCATATGCATCCTGCCGAACAGCTTCCTGATTGGCACGGTGCGTAATGGCCAAGGGTACCTGTTCGAGTCCGTCTCGAACAAGAGTTCTGCACGGCTACGTGAAGACCCGGACGTTGGTTTCTCGGATTGGAATAGGAGTCGTGATCCCCAAGAATTGGAGTTTACCTTATCTACCTCGGGATGTATTTGGCATGTATATGAGTTCGTTACGTACTCGTAGTTAGCCCGACCCGATTATCCCTAGGTAGGTCGGTTGCTCACCATTATATATACCGAGCCTCTACGGCGTGTAGAGGGCACGAGGTCCTTGCATATCACATCTTGTACACCCATAACCTCGCCGAGACCTGTTCATCTCGTCGAGTTCCATCTTGTAATACTCTTTGATATAAAGAAAGGCTGGACGTAGGGCTATTATCTCTCCCGAGAGGCCTGAACCAGGATAAAAACCCTTGTCTCCCTGTTCGTCGCTGATTGCTGTTCGTGTTGTTCGGCGTGTCTCCTATCTCCCTCTTTAAAGAATCTTAATCGACTTGGGATCGATATCTCAACCGTCGACAGATGCCCTGTCTTCAGTGGTTTCGGACCATTCCCCACTCTTACTCACTGGACAAGTAAGTAAAAAGGTCTTCAAAGGTTTTAGATTTGAAAATTGCTGGCCTTCTCTCCCGGGTTTTCAAGAAGTGGTCCAGGAAGCTTGGAACAGACGCGTCTCCTCTGCCGATGCTCTCAGGACACTTCACATTAAGCTCTGTCACACCGCCAAAGCTCTCCGAGCATGGAGCAAGCAAAAGATTGGTAACACGGCATGGTTACGCACTGTGATCAGTGAAATCATATTGAGATTAGACACTGCCCAAGAGACTAGTTTGTTAACTGAACAAGAATCACTTCTTCGAAGAAATTTGAGATACAGATTACTTGGAATCGCTGTTGTCCAGAGAATTCGGTTAAAGCAGAGATCAAGGCTCAACTATATTAAAGAGGGCGATGCAAACACAAAATTCTTTCATATCAGAGTAAATGCTAGAAGAAGGAAGAACTACATGGGTTCCATCTTTATCGACCAAAGGCAAATGGTCACGACGGAAGAGAAGCTCATGGCGTTTGAACAGTGCTACGTCGATTTGCTAGGTACTAAAAAAGAAAGGCCTTTCACTCTAAGCTGGGAGGACATTGGCCTCCCGGTGCATGACCTCACCGATCTTGAGAGACCTTTCACCGAGGAAGAGCTCAAAGAAACGATCTGATCCATACCTCAAGACAAAGCGCCGGGACCCGACGGTTTCAACGGGAAATTCTACAGAAGCTATTGGCCTACTATCAAAGGGGATGTTTTCAATGCGGTCAAGCAATTACATACTGGCGGGGGTAGTGTGCTTCCTATTCTCAATGCAGCCCATATCGTCCTGTTGCGGAAGAAGGAAGAAGCTAATACGACCAAAGATTTCAGGCCAATAAGTTTGACCCACAGTTTTGGAAAGATCTTTAGCAAGCTCCTTGCAAATAGATTGGCGCCTTACCTTGATTCCATTATATCTAATGCTCAAAGTGATTTCATTCAAAATCGGTGCCTGCAGGACAACTTCTTGTTCGTCGATTGTGCGGTCAAGGAATTGCACAAAAAAAGAACACCCTCTTTGTTCGTTAAGTTAGATTTCCAAAAAGCGTTCGACTCCGTTAGCTGGGAATACTTACTTGAACTGTTGCAGCACTACGGTTTTGGACCAAAGTGGAGAGATTGGATCGCTTTGTCCTTATCTTCAGCTTCATCAAAATTGATCATAAATGGGAGTATTGGAAGGCCTTTCAAACACAGGCGAGGTTTGCGCCAAGGGGATCCTCTATCACCGATGTTGTTCATTCTCGCCCTAGAACCTCTCCAGTTGTTGGTCAACAAAGCACGTCAGCTGCAAAAGTTCAGCAGCATATCTGACAAGGTGGATAAAACACAGCTCTCCATGTATGCTGATGATGTTGCTCTCTTCCTCAAACCAACCTCACAGGACATGCTCACTTTAAAAACGGTCCTTGCCTGTTTCGGCAAAGCTTCAAGCCTGGAGGTAAATTTGTCAAAATGTGAAATCTTCCCAATCAGATGTGATCAGATCGATCTACAGGCTGTTACCACCCATCTTCAAATAGGGATAAAACACTTCCCTTGCACGTACCTTGGTCTGCCGCTGAAAACCACCTTGCTCAGGAAGAGTGACCTCCAACCCCTTTTTGAGAAGATTGGAAAAAGGTTAGCAGGTTGGAAGGGATCACTGCTATCTAAGGTCGCCAGAGTAGTCCTAATAAATTCGGTCATCACCTCTATTGCGGTTTATCATCTCACAGTGTTTCCCTTGAGCAAGTGGGCAGCTAGGAAGATTGACAGGTTGCGAAGGGAATTCCTCTGGAAAGGGAACTCTGATCCAAGTCGTGGGCCGGTATTGGTGAATTGGAGGAAAGTGTGTCGACCAAAAAACTTTGGCGGGTTAGGCATTAAAGACATCGTTTGCTTCGGCAGGGCACTTCGGCAGAGGTGGTATTGGCTGCGCTGGATGCAACCAAGCAAACCATGGGCCGCTTTTTCCATTCCACAAGACGGCGCAGATGCCGACCTTTTCAAAGCCAGTGTGTCTTTCTTTTTAGGAGATGGGAGACTGTTAAACTTTTGGAATGACACTTGGCTTCAAGGTTCATCCCCAAAGGAGTTGGCGCCCTCTTGCTTTGCCCGCTCCACAAGCCAGTCCCTCACTTTCCGACAAGCTCTTAACGGTGGTCAGTGGATGACATATTTGGATGCTTTATCGAGTGATGCCGAGATCCTGAGTTCACGATACTTTGGGCAAAGTGTCAGCAGGTCGTCCTTCAAGATAACATAAATGACAAAGCTGTTTGGAGGTGGACCACGCATGGCCTGTATAGTGCGCATTCAGCTTACCTGACCCAATTCCAGGGATCAATGCTTGATCGCTATCATATTCCTGTTTGGAAGGCATCCGCGGAGCCTAAATGCAAGTTTTTTATTTGGACTGTCTTGCAGTGGAAAATCCTTACTTCGGATGTGCTAGCCAGGAGAGGCTGGCAGAACTGCTATATATGCCCACTATGCGGTACTCATGAGGAAACTTTGGATCACCTCTTTGCTTCCTGCTGTTTCACTCGAACCGTGTGGAGACACATCTTCTCTGAGCTTCCAGAGTACCATCTGTATGTGCCAGTTGCCGAGCAAACCTTTGGTGATTGGTGGATGCACTTGAGAAGTAATTTCAACGCGACAGCGAGAAGAAACTTCGATGGCATTGTTATTTACACTTCCTGGAACATCTGGAAAGAAAGGAATAGAAGGATCTTCCAGGAGGCCTACTCCTCTTTCAAGGAGGTTGTTCTTCTAATAAGAGCAGACCTTCTCAATAGAGTTTTAGCTTTCGGTGCTGACGATCATGGCTAAGATTCTTGGCTTAGTTTCCCTCATCCTTGTTTAACGAGGGAGCTCGGTGTAATGTAAATGTAGTCTTGTGCTGTGTGTCTTGTGTGTTTTGTATGTACTTCGTTTTCTCTTCTATAAAGCTTTAGGCAGTGCTCCTGCCATTTAATTCAAAAAAAACATGGATAATAAGGTGAGTGAGAACTAGACTTGGTTGTACACTTTATAAGATCTTAATGCTGCTATCTGGCTATAGTCTAAATGAAACAGGTTTGGGGTCATAATACTATCAGATAAATGTCATCTTGTTCAAGAACTCGATTTCAATTTCTATGCCATGTGGACGGGGCTAAGACAGATGGATTCTGTGTCATAATCCCCCCAATTGTATTGTGTTGTGCCTGCATTTGCCTCATTGCTGATGCTTGATAATATAGGCTTGATTGTGTAATACCTTCCATTTGTAGGAACTTGATGGGAGGGCCATCCGTGTGAACAATGCAAATGAGAGACCACCGAACCGTGGCTTTGGAGGAGGCGGTGGCTTTGGCGGCGGCGGGTATGACAACAACGGTTATGGTAGAGCTGCTGGGGACGGCTATTAATTAAGAGCGCTGACTGCTATAAATTCAATAATGAACTTAGGACCTGATCTGGCTTCTTTGAAACATTGATGTTCTACTATTTCGTGCTGTCATTTATTCGCAGTTTATGTGCTCCTAGGTGCAGATCTGGTGCCTTATATTTTTTACTTTTGGTTTGTTTTGAATGGAATTCGTGTGTATGCTTTTGAGGTTAAGCACAGAATGTGCTCGCGTTGCGATGATGCTTATCTGTTGCAATACGTCAGGCTTTTTACATGATTTTTTTGGCAGTCAGAGGTGTTATGCTGCGAGCTACGTATTAATGCTGAGCTGTGAGTGCAAATTGTAGTGCATCGAAATATTTACATGGTTGTCATGGATGATGGCGTCGTCAACATTTTGTTTTGGATTGTTTGGGTGGTTTGATGCGAAGCTTATTGTACTTGAAATGTGGCATAAACCGTGCTGTGCCGTTGGCTTTAGTCTTAGCTCTCCACAATTTGAAAAGGTGTTAATTACCCTGGAAGACTTTTGTTAGAGGGAATTAGATGGGTGGTACAGCTTGCGTTTTATTCTCATTTTTATTTTGCATGCACAAGTTACATGTAAAGTGAAAGATAAGGCAAAAATAAGGCCTTGTAAATGACAAGCTGAAACAATGAAAATGTGTTTAACCATCTGCGATGTGTTAAGAAATAATTATGTGTCTTTCTAAAGAGGTGTCTCTTCGCTAAAAGTGCCTCTCCTTAGAGGTGCCTCTTTACTATATGTGTCTCTTGGAGACATCTATTCATGTACTATATATAGGGGTCAATCCCCTCTTGTAAACACAATTGGAGAATTAATGAAGCGTCAACAAGAAGTTGTTCTTTTGTCTCTCTACTTTGCGTTTTTGATTGGATTAGTACAACGACATTTCTTTTCAAACAACCTTTACCCATAATGTAGGTTTCCTAGAAATATATCTCTGAAAACAACGTTATTGTGATTGCCAAACTAGCCACTATCACCTCCAATTGCTATATATAGCAATTAACATTTTATCTCTGCATATTTTGTGTTGGGTGAAGATTTTGGAGACGTTATTAGAGAGGACAAGTTTACGACGAGAAGAATTGTTTTTTTTAGTTTCCTTTTCATTTTACCGTAAGCCACACTATGCACCCCTATTCTCTTTTGCGCTGGACGTCTTCTGGGCAATGACACTTAAACCCCTGCTCTGCCATGGTCCTCTCGTGTCTAGGGTTGGGCCTGGAGGGTCTTTTAACGCCTTCTTTTTTTCCATCGAAATTATTCTACAAGGACCTGCCATCGTAAAGGGAGAGAAGATGGAAGAAGCACACTTGAAGAGCGCAGTACAACGAGTAGTTCTATGCTCTATTTGAGAAGGATGAATCACTCCCGAAAAGGAGTCTTCGGTTAATGGGCAATGATTTACTTCATGGGCAAGGTCTCTGGTTCAAGCCTAGGATAGCCTAGCTGTGCCATGGAAAAGAATAGAAGCCCCTCCTACTTTGCTCCTCTCGATCGGATCTTCCACTTTCATCTCATGATGGATCCTGTGTGTAGTAATTGCTTCCTGTTAGATTGTTGGACCAATTTGATGCGCG
>SPJY01015088.1:0-14172 GCA_005191435.1 Raddia distichophylla
AAGTTTCAATGAGAATGTAAGATGAAAACAAACAGGCAAAATATTTGGTGCAAACCGAGCAAAGCATGCAAACCTGCAAACTCTCCACGCGGGCCGTCGGATCCGGTACGGGCGAGCCAGATTGAGGCGGGCGCTCGCTGGTCTTTTTGCCGCTGAACCCCACGCGCTCCTAGCCGGTTTTCTCCCACACGCTGCGAGGCGGGCGCTCCCAGCCGGTTTTCTTCCGCACGCTGCGATGCTGTCCCCGGTTTTTTTTCGGCTGCCCGCGCCGCGCCTTCCCACTCGTCTCGCCCTCTGGTCGAGTGCTCTAGGGTTAACCAGGGCAGCGCTTCACCTGGGCACGGGCGCGGATGGAACAGGACGCGGGGTGGCCGGCGATCAATCCTCCCATCGACGTTGGCCCCGATTCCCTCATGACCGATGCAAGTCGCGAGTCCCTCCTCGCCGACGCCGGACACGGCCACAGCATGTCGTTGTCCGCACCCACGGTGCCATCCACCACGGCGTCGGGCACGAAGGGGACAGAAGATTGCCCGAAGGCTGCGGTTCCCTCCTCGCCGATGTCAAGGACGTACACTGTTGCCTTCAATCCAATGGATGGCTCGGCAAGCACTGCCTCAAGTTTGAGCAACGACGGTGGTGACACGGTACTGGGCAACGATGTTTTAATCACGTCTGCGTCGGCTCTGCTCCACGGTGGTAGCACACCTAATATTGATGAAAGATTGACTTCGGAGAAATGCACACTTCCATTTTGTGTAAGTATTGTGAGAATGAGTTAGTTACAAATTGTGAATGTAATAGAAATACTCCATTGCAAATATGTAGTGACGGTATTACTCTATTGCAGGGAACAATATGCACACCAGAAATTGCGAATCTTAGGAACCAACCGACTGTTGGAATGGAGTTTCCAGATTTGAGCTCGGTGGAGAATCATGCAGATTGTTGTAGTGTATGCTCATGATGCTAGATTTTGGGTTCGTCTTGGACAACAAAAAAAGGTAGATGGTGAGGTGGTGTGGAAGAGATACTACTGCTCGAGAGAAGGCTTCCGGGTTGAAGGTAACAAAACGTCGATGGAAAACCACCAATTGGGTAAGAATAAGAGAAAATATGACCAAAAGCTTAGTAGATGTGGATGTGAGGCCATGATATGTGTTGTACGGACCAAGGAAAATAGATATAGGATTGATCAGTTTCAACCTATACATACACATCAACTATCTTCACCTAGTAAAAAACATTTGATACGGTCAAACCGACAAGTGAGCGAGAAAGCTAAGGCAACACTGTTTGATTGCCATAAATCTAGGATTGGAACCTCATTGGCGTATAGGTATCTTCGAGTTAGTGACGGTGGATTTCGAAATGTGGGATGCACATTACGGGATTTGCAGAACTATCATGCTAGCTTGAGAAGTAGTATAAAGTGCTCCGATGCACAATTGTTTGTAGACAATCTTGCAAGAAAGAACTCTATCAACTTGGGGTTCTATTATGACTATGTCATTGATGAGTGTGAGCATTGTTGAGCCCTAATTTTTATTAGTGGCATTGCTGTTTAAATTATTTAATCTTAAGTGCTAGGGGTTTTTGGATTTCTCGGAACCCTAGCGAAGACTCGGCGTTTTTGCAAACCCTAATTCGAAAGTCAACCATCATGGTAGATGTGTGTTGTTCGGGTCTGCATTGATATCCAACGAAAAAATTGAATCATACAAGTGGTTATTTGGTGCTTTCTTGAAAGCAATGGGTGGGGCTGAACCAAGGCTTATCATTACTGATGAAGATGCTAGCATGAAGGTGGCAATCGCCGAAGTCTTTTCGTCAAGCAAACATAGATTGTTCATGTGGCACATTATGAAGAAGCTTCCATAAAAAGTGGGTCCGCATATGAGGGATAATCCACTTTTTTACAAGAGGGTCAAGTCATGTGTATATGGTTCGGAAACATGTGAAGAGTTTGAGGAAGGGTGGTCTTCTATTATGGTTGATTTCAACTAGAAAAAGTGGGTCCGCATGTGAGGGATAATCCACTTTTTTACAAGAGGGTCAAGTCATGTGTATATGGTTCGGAAACATGTGAAGAGTTTGAGGAAGGGTGGTCTTCTATTATGGTTGATTTCAACTTGAAAGGTAATGAATGGTTGGCGAACCGATATCGCATTCTTGAGTCTTGGATACCGGCTTACTTTAGGGACATATTCTTATCCGGTATTCTTAGAACAACCTCAAGGTCAAAGAGCACTAACTCTTTTTTTAATCATTTTATCGGTTTCAAGCATGCCTTGGTTGAGTTCTATGTTCGGTTTGACACCGCAATGGAGGAACAAAGGGAAAATGAGTTAAAAGATGACAACAATAGCCTCCACACTTCGCCTATAATAAAGACAAATTGGTTAATTGAGAAGCATGGGAGTGTCGTATTCACTCATGCAAAATTTGCCACCATTACATTGAGCAAGATTTGTGTGTGTCTTCTATCACCATGACCAGAATTCAGAATCAAAATGACCAAAACTCGAATTGACACCATTACATTGAGCATTACATTTACAATTTGCCACATTACATTGAGCAATACATTTAGAATTTGCCACCATTACATTGAGCACAACTCAGAAATTAAACACCACTAGGAAAACTAGAAACTGTTTAGAATCACTGAATTCATGCACCACTAGGAAATCTCAGAGTATTTGCTGGACTGCGGGGAGGATGTCAATGGTAGAACTCCATGCTGGCCGGGGAGGAGGGGTGGAGCGGCTTGGCGTGGCGACGGCGGTTTGGAGGTCGCAGAGGTGGCCGGCGTCGCGGAGGGTCACGCGCAGCGTCGGGGAGGATGGCGGAGCCGTGCCGGGGTTGGGGAAGATGGCGACGCGGTGGCGGCGTCGCGGATGACGGCACGGTGCGGAGGTCGGGGAAGATGGCGGTGAGGATGACTGTGCGGTGGCGGAGGTCGGGGAGGATGGCGGCCAGGTGGAGCAGAGGTTGGGGGAGGGCGGCGCGGTCGCCGGCGTCGTGGGAGGGCCGCGCGGTCGCCGCCTTCAGGGTGCGGTGGGCTAACCCTAGAGGAGAAGCGATTTGGAATGGAGCTGCGGTCGCTGGGGAATGAACCGGTCGCGCGGTCCGTGCGGGAGAAAACCGGAGGGAGCGCCCGCCTCGATCTGAGCCCTCCAGAACGGATCCGACGGCCCTCAATAGAAGTTTGCAGGACTCAGTGCTTAAATGATGAGATTATATATGCTTATGAAACACAATGTATTTTCCTGATGTGATGAGGCCTAGTTTTCATATTTATAATCTGCATTTGTGCATGGATAATCTCCATTTGTGCCCTTGCCTTTGAAATATTGTATGTGCTTATTATGTAATATTCTCATAGGCAAGATACATACATGTTTCATAGGTTGCAATTATATCACTCAATGCCCTGCTTTACACATTACCATATTATGATGCTGAATGAGCAGATTTGGCCGGCCAATAAAAGTCAATTGGGCATATGCATGTACTCAGAGAGAGGATACATCAGGTTTGAAACTGATAGATGAATTTTAAATCATGGAAACTATTTTAGGTCATGGAAACAAGGCTTTCCTGATGGCTATTTGTTTACACAGATCATTTTAATATTTTTGTTGGGGATCTTTGCGCAGAAGTCACAATTAGCATCACCATTGCTCACAATTACAATATAGCATCACCATTTAGCATCACCACAAACAGCATCACAATTTTGCATCACCATTGAGAATGGTCACATTACAAGAGCAAAATCTCGGAAATTTGACATTACATTAGCCAATCTCAGAATTGTCACATTACAAGAGCAAAATCTCAGAAATTTGACATTACATTAGGAAATCTCAGAATTGTCACAGTTTAGCATAACCATTACATTATGAAATCTCAGAAATAGTCACCATTTAGCATCAATATTACATTAGCTAGACTCAGATTGTCACCATTGTGCATCCATTACATGAGCAAAAATACCAGCACCAATTAGCAAATGGTTGCTGGATTGCGAGGAGGATGTTGACGGGGAGAACTCCATGCTGGCTGGCGTGACTGTCGTGGACGAGGAGGAGTGGAGCGGCCCGGCGTCGTGACGGCGGTCTCTAGGTCAGGAAGGTGGTCGCCGCGGTGCCTTCGGGGATGGCAGCGTGCCGGCGCCGGGGTGGATGGCGGAGCCGTGCCAGGGTCGGGGAAGATGACGGCGCGGTGGGGGCGTCGCGAGTGACGGCGCGGTGTCGGAGGTCGGGGAGGATGGCGGAGCCGTGGCGTAGGTCGGGGAAGATTGCGGCGCGGTGGGGGCGTCGCGAGTGACGGCGCGGTGGCGGATGGCGGCCAGGAGAAGCAGAGGTCGGGGATGGTGGCGCGGTCGCCGGCGTCGGGGCAGGGCCGCGGCGTGGCCGCCGGCGTCGGGGGAGGGCGGCGCGGAAGCCACGGGCTAACCCTAAAGGAGAGGGGATTGGAAGTTTTGAACAGGGGAGCGGGCTGCGGGCGGCTGGGAAATGAACCGGATGCGGCTGGGACCTGGGAGGCGTGCGGACTGCGGAGAAAACCGGCTGGGTGCGCCGCTTCGATCTAGGCCCTCCATAACGGATCCGACGGCCCTCGCGGCGAGTTTTCACGTTTGCACGGTTTGATCCAAATGTTGACAGCAACGACACCACGCGGCGCCGCCAACCATGAGGTCCACCAGCATGCTCTACCGTGATACAACATTAAGCTAGTTTAATTAGCTTCATGCTCTACTACCATATCATTAATTGTGATAAGGCAATAACTTTGCTTCCGTACAAAATCATCCTATCTTCTTCCTCCTTTCTACCTATTCCCAATAATTGTACTTCATTGGAGATGGTGTCGGAGCTAATTTACCATTATGATAATTGGTTTTGAGATAAACAATTTATGGGGTTTAATTGTTTCAATTGGTATCCGCAACTTTATTCAACCCGATCCATATTCGTATCTGACAATACTCGTTTTCATATCTATATCTAAGCTACCTATATTTAAAAAATAATATGAATATGAATATAGATATGGTTCGGTGATTATTCAATCTGATTCGACACGTACGTATCTTTAGCTGCGCGTGCCCAGAAACTACAGCTGTGGCCGTGTCGCAGAATTTCGATCCAGCAGGGCCAACATTGCACCGTCTGAGCGCAGAATTTTGGGAGGCCACCAAACTTCCAGAACAGATAATATCCATATCCGAAAAGACCAAGCCTGGCCACGAACGCCCGCTCTCCCAGATCACCTCTCAATCTTCTGGCAATGGCCGCGAGGGTTAGGAGTGTCACCCACTGCTCCCCCTGATCTCGGCGTTTGATCCTTCTGCTGTTCGTCTCTATCCCTCCTAAGGAGTATCGATAGCTGAAGCAGTAAACCGTCCAAGTTCAGGCACAAGGTTAGTCTGCGGATTCAATTCCCTCGAGCCATGCATCTCAATCGTTTGTTTTTGTTTTTGTTTCCAGCTTCTGACGTTTACTGGAAGTTCATTTCCCTGTCATCTTACTCATGGCAGACGTGTGGTGTAGAAAGCCGCGAGAGGCAGCAGGCAGCAGCATCCAACGGGTGGCGCAAGTGCGCAACCATGGGCGCCGCCTCCTCGCCGCTCGCCGCCCTCCACTCCTCCTTCCTCTCCTCCGCGCCTTCCTCGCCCCCCGGCGCCCGCGCCACCACCATGGCGGCGCTGCCTCGGCGGCGGAGGCCCCGCCCGCGGTACCCTCGTATCCAGGCCATCGACCTCGACCAGAACACGGTCACATGCCCGGCTCGCTCGACCCAGTTCTTGGAGGTTCGTTCTTGGTTCGCCATGGAGTCTAACGCGCGGTTTCTTGGTGGATTCAGATTGTGGCGATATCGGTCGGCGTCGTCAGCATCGCCGTCGGGATAGGCATCCCGGTGTTCTACGAGACGCAAATCGACAATGCCGTGAGTCCTCGCGTTCGTTCCGTTAATCTGTATAGCGAAATTTATTTTCCTTCTACAACGACAAGCAGATGCTGAACGGTTATAAATTTTTGGTGAAGTGAAAATTAGGAGTAGCGTCTTAGTAACGGTTTGACTGAAACTGGAACTGGAAGCATCATGCTCAATTGACTCTTTGCCCCTGTTCTGTACTTAAGCGCTGAAAAGGTTGGAACTTTGTCTAATTTTGGATGCAGGCAAAGAGGGAGAACACACAGCCGTGCTTCCCCTGCAGCGGCTCTGGCGCACGTATGTGATTATTCCCCTTCCAGTGATTTCCTTGTTTCCAAATTACTGATCAAACCCTCCATTTTTTTGCATTCTTTTGGATGGAATTTTATGTTGGTTAAATTGTACTTATTGCTGAAAAATATCTTTTTTTTTATACATGTGTGTGAGAGTAAGTTTCCTGTCTTTAGTGCGAGACAAACTGTCGAAAAGGATCGGAAAATTTGGACACCTGATAGTCAAATTTGCGAGGAAATTTTCATGGAAGATGTAACTACTATGGTTAATTTAATTGGCGTTTTTATTGCTTCTACATTTCATTTTCCAAAAGAGTAGGACTTGGTGAACTATCTACGACATCTTTTGAGCCAGGAAGTCAGGACTACACTTCACGTTAAGGCCCTGTTTGGAAGTGGAGCTATTTTGTACTTCCTCGGTTTCAAATTATAGTTCGCCGTTGACTTTTGGACAAACCTTTTGACCATTCGTCTTATTCAAAAAATTTGTGCAAACATAAAAAATTTAGTCATACATAAAGTATGGTTAATAATAAAACAAATCACAACAAAATAAATAATAATTACGTATATTTTTTAAATAAGACGAAGGGTCAAAACGAAGATTCAAAAGTCAACAGTGAACTATAATTTGGAACGGAGGAAGTAGTTTCTATGCAAAACCATGGTTTTCTCAAAAATCATGGTTTTTGAGACCATGGTTTTAAAAAACTCCACTTCCTAACAGGGCCTAATTATGCTTTTGTGACTTTCACCTTTCTCAACTATGCAATGTTTCAGATAGTTATTTGGCTGATCAAACTATTTGATGCCGTCGATGAAAATTTTTATTTGTTGACTTAAATGACGAAAATACATTCTTAAATTAGTTAGTGATGGGACAAGCGGCAAAGGTGTTAGTTTTAAAGAGTTATGGCAGATGATGATCATTCACGGTGGAAACAGATAATGATTTGGCTAATGTATTTTGCATAACGTATTGTGTAACTGTACCGATTCTCCTTTTTTTTTTGTGTGACAGCATATAGCAGATCAGAATATTGAACAGAAATCGTTGAATTTCTAGAGGTATGCAGGTTTTGCAGCGGAAAGGGTACCGTTACCGTAGTAATTGGCGGAGGTGAGACTGAAGTATCAAAGTGCGTCAATTGTGATGGCATTGGTTCATTGACATGCACCACATGCCAAGGTAGTGGAATTCAACCACGCTATCTTGATCGCAGGTAATGTGGTTTTCTCCATAGTCTTTTTTAAAATCTCTTATACGGTTGCTTACTAATTTGGGTAGCAATTTTTTAGCGCTAGCTGTTATGGAATTATCAAAAGTAAGTTCAGCATTGACATGTTAATATTAGATGAAGTTGGATCACACATGGGGATGGGATATTGTTGGCACATTATATATAAGAACTAGGGATGGCAATAATACCCACACATGTCATGCATGTGCCGATCTCCTAACTACATGGAGATAGATTATATCCTCGGAAACTTTCTTGGAGCTCAAGGCGCGTGTAACCCGAGTGGTCTCTATCCTTGTTCGGCCGACTTGGATCGCCCCCCATCTGCTCCCTTATGGGCCTTCTAGAGGATACCCGGGGCCCATGTAGTCCACAGTAGCCCTCGAGTACTTTACGATCGAGTCAGATGTCCAGCCGACTGGTTTCACCAATATCTCCTTAAATCTGGAAAGAGATTGTAAAGAACTCAAGAAATCTTAAATTTTTGTGTTGAAGCGACGCCTGGATTGGCAATACCAAACTCCAGCTTACTCGGCCCGTTGGGCACATCACCTCAATAGAAGAATTCAGCTCCAGGGCACAAACTCTTGCGATACAAAAGCAGCAATCGGCCCATCCTGGGGCATGCCTTAATCCACGCTATTACAACTTCTGTCTTGCAGCATGCTGTAATTTTAGCGTTTCAAGATGTATCGGCGTCAGGTGTCTGGCCTTAACATGTAAGAACCAGCACTAGGCCCAACGTGGGGCACACCACTCAGCCGAGTGGTACCTATCCCAACCAGAGAAGGGATCAGCATAGGCCTCTAAGGGCGTACCGATTGGATGCAGTTTGGCCGAGAGGTATTTGTATCCGAGGAGCGGTATACAACTGTCGACCTTAGAAAAGGCATATCTCCGAAACTGTAACCAAATTTCACCAACACCCAACCTTGAGCATGCAAAGTTGGCTAGTGACCCAACATGGGGTATGCCGTGAAATATTTTTAATTTTGGTGTACCGAGGCCAAATTAGGCTCGATTTTAACACAGTGCCACCGTCAGCGGCGTGTTAAGAAAGCCTGTTAAGGGGGTTGCCCTTTGCAATTTTAGCCCAAGCACAATTAGGGGGAGGCGAAGCGTTTTCGCGCCCTTTTTTCACTCAGCCGGAACGACGCACGCTTCCGTCGGAAACCGTATTGGCGTCCACTTCTGTCCCATCGCCATGATGGTTTTACTGTGTTTGAAACGGATTACAAGGCACGCCCTTTGAACTCCCTCTGTGTATAAAAGAAGCTCCAGGGGCAGAGTACTACTTCACCACCAACCTTTGAGTTTTCGAGTCTTCCTCGTCCCAGCGACATCTAGAAACTTCCGCCTTCTCCACCTCGAGAGCAATGGCGAATCCCTAGGCCGATCCATGGGCAACCGCTTGTGCCGAGGAACACGCCCGCCTTGTCGCAGTGACGGCCGCCGTAGAAGCCGAATGGCGACGCTGGCGGGAGGACTTCGCAGAGCAGACCGCACAAAGAGCCAACAGAATCCTTGTCAGCGGCCATCCGCGACTCTACGCGGTGCGCACTCCATCGAAGGACGCCCTCGTTTTCTCTATCCTCGATGTGAAGTGGCCGTCAAGGGAGTGATTTATCTTTCTTCTATATCCCCACGAGCCAGCGACGAGCCCTAGCTCGATGTGCTGCGCCGCGGAAAATGTAGTTGGGCCTAAGTGCCTTTCAATGAAGAACTTTTGAAAATCCAGATATCTTTCTTCTCGAATCTTGCTTTAATCTCGAATCTGCGACATTGCTTCTTCTCGTTTTGATCTTGAATCCGCAACATTGCTCCATCCGAGTAGTTAGGCTCGTCCGCTCCTAGACCGGCACTCGGCGCTAAACGCAGCCTTCTCGGAAAAATCACTCGGCCAGCCGAGTGGTTATCCAAGCCCTTCCCTAAGAGGCTACATCCAGCGCTAGACGAAGGCCCGGCCCAGAATGCGAGATGCCGCCCGTTGCGATAAATTAGGAACAGGAGAACGAAACTAGTTCACCTCTCTTACTTTTCACACCAGTCTGTTAGTCTCTCCCAGTGATCTCCGCCGCTAGGGTTCTTCTCCGTCGCAACCTCCGCCGCCACCGTCTCCGATTCGCAATGGCTCCACCTTCTCCTGCCGCCCCAAAGGCTACCAAGAGCGGGAAGGAGTGGATGAAGTCCATCACGACCGAACGGAGGCTACAGAAGCTGGTTTCCCTCGGCGTGCTCCCCTCCGAGGAATTTCTGTCATGCCGCCCCGCCGCCGGCGAATCCTGCCCCACCCCTAGCTCCGACGAGGTAGTGGTCTTCGAATCCTTCTTCCTCCGCGGCTTCGGCCTTCCTTGCTCTCCTTTCTTTTGGGGATTACTGCATTTCTATGGGATCGAGGTTTCGCACCTAAACCCCAATTCTATCTTCCAAATTGCCATTTTTATCAACATCTGTGAGGCCTATTTGGGGATTGCTCCTCACTTTGACCTTTTCAGATTTCTTTACCTTCTCAAGCCTTTTCCCAACAAGAACTCTCCCAAGGCCGCCGGCGGCGCGGGATTTCAATTGCGGGAAGGGGCCCGAAAATATTACTTCGATCTCCCCTTGAGAACCTCCAAAAAGGGTTGGCACTCAGAGTGGTTCTACTGTGCCAATTATCTTCCAGTCCTCCCTTCCTTCTCCGGAGAGTGCCCCAAAGTCAGTCCCTCCTGGTCTTCTCCTCTCGCCGATGACGAGGGAGGCCAAGTACAGGAACTTCTCATTCTTCTCCAGCGCGCAAAGACCGCCGGGCTGACTGGCATTGGCATAGTTTGGAACTACACTCAGCGCCGTATCCAGCCCATCAAGGAGAGGGCGCATCTCGCCTTTGAGTACTCGGGGCCTCGAGACACCACTCGGGAAACTGAAGAAAGTCTTTCGCAGAAGGAAATCATCAGCCAGATGACTGAGCTCTTTGCTCCGGGTTCGAAAATAATCTATACGGATTGCCCAGCCGCGTACCATCTGACGTTCCTACCACCAGCGGTAAGGAGAAGACCCTTCTCAACTCAATCGCAGTTTTTTAGGATGATACGGAGATTGATTGTAATCTGATCCATATGCAGGGACGCGGAGCTTTCTTTTCCATGCATCCAGTCCCAGAAGCTCCTCACCACAAAGAGGCACCGCGCAAGCGTCCCGCGGGGGACTCGGCTAGTGCTCCTCCTGCCAAGAAAGGCAAGGGGGTCGCTCCCAAGGACTCGGATGAAGATGACGAAGATGATGTCCCGCTCCTGTGCCGCCGTCGCCCAGCAAGCAAGTCGCCTTCAGCTCTGGCGACGCAGCCACGAAGTCCTCCCTCTCCCCAATCTGCTGACCCAAAGGTCACGTCGAGGGCGGAGGAACCTCCCAGCTCGGGCCCAAGTGGTTCGGGCGTCCGATTTAGGCTCAAGTCTTTTATGTCATCGCAAAGGTATCTCCTCACGATATTCCCCTTCATGACTTGCTAGGAGTTTACGTCTTGAATAATCTCCAAATGCTTTCAGAAAACCAGTTGATGATGGTGACAAGGTGCCAAGCTCACATGGCAGCGAGGTGCCAGCCTCGGCGCCTTCAGAGCCAAATCACCAACCCGATCCCCAAGCAACAGAGGACTCAACTCGGCACGCCGCGCCTCGCCGAGACTCCGGTCCATCTACTGCCACTCGCCGATCCTCGCCAGCGAAGGGAAAAATCCCAGCTCCGGCTCCAAGGAGCACAGAGCCAGAGATTGAGGAGATCCCTCGCCCTTCTGCTAAAGCTCACACTCCACCCCTCCGACTAAAGTGGAGAAAAGAGATGGGGGGCTGCGAAGTCGATGATGGGTAGGAAGCCGAAGAATGGGAAGTGTTGGACAACATGACGGCGGCTCAAGCCATGATATACAAGGTAAAACATTTCCATGCCCTGAATCCTCACTTTGCATGAAGGAATCCCGCCAATCTCCTTCCCATCTCCATGCAGCGCATGAAAGAGAGGTCAAGGCAAAAATCCGTATGCATGGAGAAAGCAATGGGCGAGCTGAAGACCCGCGATGAATATGACAACGCGTTGTACACCGTCAAGTCACAATATCGCGGCCGGATTGAGGAGCTCCAACAAGAAGTCATTAAACTCCGATTCCGTCATGTGGAAGAGTCCAACACTATCCGAGGTATAAATCCCGAACAGTGCTAAACTTTCATAAAAGAATGCTCCTTAGATGATAATTTTTGAGACTTGCCTATGAATGTAGCGCTGAAGGCAAGGCAGAAGGCCCTGAAGGCAGAAACCAACGCTCAGGCCGAGAAGGCGGCTAAAGAGCTGGAAGGTAACTTTCCTCCACTGGCTCTCCCTGGCTCATCCTCACTGAGATCCGACTGATCCGCCATTCCCGATTGGTTATGTAGAGTATCGGCAGAAGACCAAGGCGCAAATCCAGGTCCTCGATGAAGAAGTGAAAAACGCCCATGAGCTTCGCCGCCGTGCTCTAGTTGGAATAGTCCCAATGCGTCAACGCCTTTATCCCGAAGAAGAGCTGCCGACTGATCTCGACCTCCTCGTGGCCCGTCTTGACGATGTTCCTGAGCGGATCAAAGTCATCACGCGGGAGGCAGCAATAACATGCACCAGCCAAGGCCTCGCAATCGCGAAGTCAAACTTTACCAACCTAGACTGCTAGGCTGTAAAGGAAGGGTTTGCCTACATCGAAGAGAAGGCCTGTGCTTTGTTGGAGGAAGTTTGTCCGACTGCTGTCCATATAGTCGAACACTTGGACTTGTAAATGTATCTGTAATAGAAACACCTGATCGATCCTCGATACTGGTGATCATGTTCATCCGAGTAGCAAGCTTTACCCCTTTTCATGAAACGCATCTGCCGACTGGTCCAGCCCCCGAGTGCTAGGAATTAGCACATGTAAAGAGAATTTGATAGGGTGCGGTTGACTCTGCACACTATTTAGTGTAGCCTCCGACTTACTGCTTAACCATTTACGGCTAAGTAACAAGTCAGAAAAAAGAGACTAATTACACAATGCTGCTTGAATACAAGAATTAAGAGTAAAAACGACGTAGCTGCTCGATGTTCCAGGTATTGGGCACTTCAGATCCACCTTCGCGTTGTAGCCAGTAAGCCCCCGGGCGGGTCACCTCAGCGATCACATAGGGGCCTTTCCAGAGTGGGGAGAGTTTATGCTCGTGCTTCTGATTCCTTTGGAGGACCAGATCTCCCTTGGAGAACGCACGGCCCGTACGTTGCGCTAATGGTAGTGACGCAAGCCCTGTTTGTACTTTGCCGACTGGATCAATGCTGCTTCCCTGGCTTCCTCGAGCTGATCGAGGTCTTCGTATCTTGCTTCATCCAACTGATTATCGTCGAAACCGGCAACCCGAGGGGACCGGAACTTCAATTCAGACGGGAGGACCGCCTCTGAGTCATAGACTAGGAAAAAAGGGTGTCTGTCCGGTGGCTCGGCTTGGGGTCGTTCTAAGGCCCTAGAGCACCGAAGGCAACTCCTTAACCCAGCGCGTAGCGTACGGCTTTAGGTGATCAAAGATTCTGGTTTTGAGCCCTTGTAGTACCAATCCGTTGGCACGCTCAACCTGCCCGTTGCTCCTTGGGTGGGCCACCGAGGCATAGCAGATCTTGATGCCCAGCTCCTCGCCCCAATCTTGAAATTCGCTGCTTTTGAACTGAACGCCGTTGTCGGTGATGATGTGATTGGGAACACCAAAGCGAACCACGATGTCTCGGAAGAACTCGCACGCCTTGGCCGCCGTGATTACAGCAACTGGCTTGGCCTCAATCCACTTTGTAAACTTGTCGATGGCGACGACGAGATGGGTGAACCCACCTTGCGCCCGCTTGAGGGGGCCCACCATGTCGAGATTCCAGACGGCGAAGGGCCAAGAGATTGGAATTGTCTGTAGATCCTGCGCCGGCATGTGATTTGCCGGACAAAGAACTGACACCCGTCACATCTGCGTACTATGTCTTCCGCATCAGTGACCGCGGTTGGCCAGAAGAATCCCTGCCGATAAGCTTTTCCCACCAGAGTGCTGGCCGCCGCGTGGTGCCCACATTCTCCCGAGTGGATCTCATTGAGTAGATCTCTGCCCTCTTGCTCTGATATGCAACGTCTTAGTACCCCGAAACTGCTTTTTCTGAAAAGCTCGTCCCCGACTACCTTGTAGCTTTTGCTTCGGCGTATAATGCACTCGGCGAGGCTTCGATCTTCAGGCAGCTTATCACGAAGAAGATAATCTAAGTAAGGCTGCGTGCACCCGGAGTTAATCGATAGTACCTCTGCATCAGGTTCTGGCTGGTTCTCTTGATCTTATTCCGGTGCAGATGGTAGCTTGATAGACGGCGCACGCAATTCTTGGATGAAAACACCAGTCGGGACCTGCGCCCGAGTGGATCCCATCCGCGCTAGCTCGTCTGCTGGTTCATTGTCTTGGCGGAGCACGCGTGTCAGCTCCAGTCCGTCGAACTTGTCTTCTAGCTTTCGTACCTCCTAGCAGTAAGCTGCCATGCTGTCGCCAATGCAAGACCACTCCTTTTGAACTTGGTTGACCACGAGTTGGGAATCCCCGCGTACCGTTAACCGCCTGACACCAAGTGAGATGGCGATGCGTAGTGCGTGGATGAGTGCCACGTACTTGGCGGCGTTGTTGCTGACGGGAAACAGTATC
>SPJY01015107.1:0-11816 GCA_005191435.1 Raddia distichophylla
GACAGCATTCTAGCCGTCCGTGCCGTAGCCGACGTCGAGCGCCTCTGGAGAAGCAGCCGCCCCTCCCCGCCGCCATCTCTCCGTCGAGCTCCAACACCGCTGCCCCTCGAGGATGGGTTAGGCCGGTTGCTCCCTTTCCTCGCGCTGGTCACCGCCGCCACCCCTCGTCCTCGCACTCGCTGCTGCCCCAAGTGAGAGCTCGCCGGCGTCATCCTCCCCGAGCTCCTGATCTGGTCGGCACTAGCCATCGCGAGATCGTCGACGCCATACTCCACGAGCTTGTCAGTGCCGCCCTTCGCTCTAATCATGCCGTCCTGGCTCCCGTGCTCCTTCTCCGCCGCCGCAGTTGCCGCCGCCGCCTCCCCCCTTCGTGGCTCCACTTCGGTCTTGTCTCAAGAAGCCGACCCGAGTCTCAACGCCAGCTGCCAGTATACACAGCGTGGCTGTCTCTCGAGCCTCTCAACACCAAGTCAATTTCACCTTACCTTCTGAAGACCCTTCCGAGGCAGAGTGGACTCTGGTCCGCTCAAAGCGGCGTCGCAGCGAGGACAACCGAGCAATGCCTTCTGCTCTCACTGCTTCGGCCAACTTGCCGTGCATGACCTATGCGCAGGCTCTTTTGACTCCAGCTCGCGGTGCTCAGCGTCTTTGACGCTCTAGATTCTGCGACAGCTCCGGGCATAGCTCGCCCCGTCTCCGCCACTCTCACTGCTTCCGCTGCCTAGAGTTGGGTCACTTGGCGATGAGCTGCAGGGATCCAATTCGATGCCGACGCTGCAAGCGCAACGGACATATATCCCGCAACTGCCGCTTTCCAGCACCCTCTACTCTGAAGCACCAATCGCCTGCTCCATTGCCCTACTCGGCCTTGGCGGTTCTAGGCGACACAAGCCGACGCCCGCAACGTTCGAAGAACTTCATCCACTCCACGATGAACTTGGAGGCTACCCTCGACGATCTCTCCTCCTGTCTTGCGGTGTGTCGCCTCTTTGGCCTTCGCAACCCTTCGCGGGCCTCTGACGTCGTCCTCTCGGCCGCAATGGAGGGGGCTGAAGCGCCGCCGGAGAGCATCTCCGTCTCGCCGCACTTCCCAGAAGACTTCCTTGTGCGCTTTTCCGTCGCAATGCCATCGGAATCGTGCGGTGCAACGTGGGTGGTTACAATACAGTAGCTACTCCCTTGAGCTCTGGCCATGGTGCCCCCGCCAAATCGAAGACCCCATCCCTCTCCGCTTTCGGGTGCACCTCTGCCTAGAGAATGTCCCCATGCATGTGCGGGATGAGGAGTCTGTTCAAAGCATCATTGGTTCGACTTGTGTGCTCCAGTCCATTGAAGAGCACTCGCGCCACCAAGAGAAGTCGGTCACCCTCAATGTGTGGGCATGGACGATGGAGCCAATCGACATCCCCAAGATCCACTACCTCTCTATCGTTGTTCCTAACTTGGTGAAAGGTGCTGCTCCTCCAAAAACAGTGGACACATTCAGGGTTCTCATCCACTTGGATGTCATTAAAGATTTCTTAGCGGGCTCCCCGCATCATGGTGGCCACTCTCGCCTAGTTTGGCACCTAGGTATGGTGGACGGAGAGGAGCCGCCAGTCATGTCGCCCATGCGCACAATACCACGCTACCACCGCCACCATCCCGACTCTGTCGTCGACACCCGTGGGTCCAAGTTTCGCAACCGGGGGGACTACACTCTTGCTTTGTCACCCACAAGATCGCTCGCAACACCTCAGCTTTCAAGACAGGCCAATCCGGTAGCCGACATGAAGAGGCTAAGTTGAGCCTTCGAAAAAAAGGGCACAACAAGTGTTATCACTCGGTCCATAACTCTTCCCCCTTGAAAGCTGTTTGGGAGTGGTGACAGGTGACTTCTACCACTTCTGGTATTGGCTCCAGGACCACAGGGACCGTGGAGGTCGAGGTTCTAACAATTGATGATTGTGGTCCCAACCTGGAGCATGGAGCCCCTCTCGACCTAGAGATAGCACCACCTCAACTACAACTCACCCTTAATGAGGCTGATATGGTCTTTGCGACAACATCCCACATCGGCGAAGGGGACCTTTCGGACAATGCAGGCTCCACAGGCTTTGTGTTAGAGGATGCTCAACCGACCTCCCAAGGTGGCTCAGAGGCCCAAAACCCGACGTCGGTCTCCCCCCCTCGGCAATGTCTTTGTATCGGCGAAGGGGGCCTTTCGACCATCGCAGACTCCACAGGCTTAGTGGAGGAGAATGCTCCACCGACCTTTCAAGGTGACTTGGAGGCTCCAAATCAGACGCCGGCCTCCCTACCCTCGCCGCCTCGCTCTGGCGTCTCAAGATTTTTCATCCCCGTGAAGCCCCCTATCTCCAAGTATTTACTAGAAGAGCATCGCGCCAGTCCATGAACGTTGTTCCGACACCGGTCGCTACTTTACGGCGAAGCTCTCGTCTTGCGGCTAAACCCATGTCAGGGCTACCAGTAGAGGAGAAGGCCAAGAAGCTCATCGCCAAGCGCCTTGAGCCGTGGTTTGATTCCCGTGCCAAGCCTGATGGCACCCTAGACCTTATCTCCGCCCTCGTGAAAAAGCCTCTACACGTCGATGCGGCCGCCGCATTGGCCAGCCTCTCTGGCATCCCTCTTGCTGATCCTCCACAGACGATGAGGGCAGATCAATCGACAACCTTGGGTGCCACTTCTTCGAGCAACCCACGATCGGGGGTCCGATGCTTATTTATCTCCCCAATGACATCACACATACTCAACTGGAATGTAAGAGGCCTCAATTCAGGTGCAAGGCGAAGTGTTCTTCGAAATCTCATCTCCTCATCTCGGGCATCGTTGGTTTGCATCCAAGAAACGAAGCTGGACGTTGTGGATGCTCAGGTTGTGGTGGATTGCGCTGGTCGTTCCTTCGGGTCTCTTTTTGCCTGCCTCCCAGCTGTTGGAACAAAGGAAGGGATCCTTCTACTTGCGCATGAAGATTACTTTCAGATAGATAACATTGTTAGCACACCAAGATGTCTCTCGGCAACCATCAAGTCAAAGTTGACAAGCATCTCCTGGCGCATCACGGTTGTCTATGGCCCACAGTCCACATAAAAAACTTCTCTTTCTTCAAGAGATTGCCACTCATGCATCGACTACTCTTCCATGGCTCATCTTGGGAGATTTCAACCTTATCTACCAAGCCACGGACAAAAGCAACTCCAACCTTAACCCGTCGCTTATGTATGCCTTTCGCTCAATGATCAGCAACCTTGAGGTAAAAGAAATTCACCTCTCGGGTCATCGCTTCACTCTGAGCAACGAGCGGGCCGATCCTACCCACACGAGGATAGATCGTGCCTTTTGCACTGCAGCCTGGGAGCTCCTCTTCCCAAAGACTTACCTCAGAGCTTTACCATCGTTGGTTTCTGATCACGCCCCTCTCCTCCTTTCGACGACAATGGAGCATAGGCCCGCTAAATATTTTCGCTTCGAAAACTATTGGCCACGAATCGAGGGCTTCCACCAGGTAGTCCAGCAGCCTTGGAGTCGTCCAGTGGCTAACACGAACCCCTTCCGTAAACTTCACACCAAGCTCTCTCGTACTACTAAGGCCCTCTCCAAATGGGTAAAGATCAAAGTGGGAAACTCCAGGGTTCTCCTCGCCACAGTTCACGAGCTAATCCTCCTCTTCGATCGAGTTGGCGAGACGCGTACTCTTTCGCCTATTGAAAGGGACCTTCACAGGCGACTCAAAGACCGTAGCTTGGGTCTCGCCATGATCAAGAAAGCACGGATACGTTAACGGGCATGGGCCCAATGAGTCAAGTTGGGTGATGCAAACACAAGATTTTTTCACATTCGTGCCAATTCTCGAAGAAGAAAAAACTACATTCATTCCTTGGCCACGCCCGATGGGCCAGGCAGCTCCCACTCTGATAAGGAAAAGGAATGTCACAGCTACTTTCTGGAGCATCTAGGCACCTCTTCAATCGTGAGCTCTCCTTGGATTGGGAACACCTGGGCTACTTACCTCATGACTTGGATGACCTAGAGCTGCCTTTCGAGGAAGATGAGATAAAGCAAGTCGTTCTTTCCAGCCCAATAGATAAGGCGCTGGCCCATATGGCTTTACAGGCCTTTTCTTTCGTGTTTGTTGGGACGTGATTAAAGCGGACATCATCAATGCCTTCCACCACCTTTACGACCAAAACTCGGCCTCGTTAAATCTGCTCAACACAGCCAACATCGTCCTCTTGCAAAAGAAGGAACCCGGTCTGCAGCTGACAGATTTTGGCCCGATTAGTCTAATCCACAGCTTCAGCAAACTATTGTCCAATCTCCTGGCCAATAGACCGGCACCTCATTTGGATAGCCTAGTCTCACGAAGCCAAAGTGCATTCATCAAAGGTCGTGCCATTGAAGACAACTTCCTACACGTGAAGAATGCCATTCAAGACCACCAACGTAGAAAGACCTCGGCTATCTTCCTCAAAATCGACTTCTCCAAGGCCTTCGACTCAGTCCATTGGGGCTATCTTCTAGAGGTTCTGCAGCGCCTAGGATTTGGCCAATGATGGCGTAATTGGATCTCCTCCCTTCTAGGTTCAGCCTCCTCCTCCGTCCTTCTCAATGGCACTTCGGATCCCCCTATTTACCACGCAAGAGGAGTTAGACAAGGGGATCCTATCTCACCCATGTTGTTCATTTTGACCATTGATCCTATCCAGCGGCTCTTTCTTCGGGCATAGGAAAATAATGTTCTCTCTGCTATCAACTCGAGGATGGTCTCCTTGCAGACATCCCTCTACGCTGATGACGCGGCCATCCTTTTAAATCCCATGCGCAGTGAAATTGAGGCGGCTATGAATATACTCGAAGGCTTTGGGAAGGCCTTCGGATTCCACACAAATCTTGCCAAGAGTGCTGCCTACCCGATCCACTGTAGGTCGGAAGAGCTAGATGACATCTTAATGTTCTTCCCCGGTAGGAGAGATTCATTCCTCTGCACCTATCTTGGACTTGCTCTTCACCAACGAAAGCTCAAGAAGGTGCACTTTCTCCCCTTAATCGAGAAAGTGCAAAAACAATTTCAAGGATGGAAGAAGAGCCTCTTGAGCAAGGCCAGTCGGTTTCCGCTCGTCAACACTGTCCTCTCAGCTCTGCCTACGTATTTCCTATCGACTTTCCCAATACACAAGTGGGTTTCAAAGAGGTTGGACAAAATACGTCGAGCCTTTCTCTGGCGGGAGAGGAGTCATCCAGTGGTGGACACTCACTTGTCAATTGGCCAACTGTGTGCCGACGAAAGAAGATGGGGGGCTTGGCACCATGGATCTTCAGAAATTTGGTACAACATTTGCGATGGTTATGGCTCAATTGGACTGACCCAAGTTGGCCTTGGAATGGCTCTCCGGTACCCTGCAGTGATCTTGACAGCACGCTCTTTCGCGTGGCGACGCGCGTCACCGTACAAAATGGCCAGAAAGCTAATCCACTCCATGCAACATCGCGCTCCACCTCTTCAACATCGCAAGAGGAAAGGATCATTCCGTTGTAGATTTGCTTCCTAATGATAAGCGGATAGGCATGGTGTGACACCTCAACACGGTGGAGCAGGTTTTGGACTACCTCCACCTTTGGAGCCAACTTCGTAGTGTAACGCTCACAGATGCAGCTGATGAGATCATTTGGACTCCAACCTCGGATGGTCAGTTCTCCACTAAGTCGGTCTATCATCTCCAATTTCTGGGCAGCACAGGCTGGTCCCTCGGAGACACCATCTGGAAGGCACAGACAGAAAACAAATGCAAGTTCTTTGCCTGGTCTCTCGCCCATGGACGCATTCATATGGCTGACGTCCTGACTCGAAAAGGATGGCCACACCAGCCCATCTGTTCTTTATGCCAAAATAGTCCGGAAACCATTAACCATCTGACTCTCCATTGTTCGTATTCTGAAGAAGTATGGAATGGGGTTCTCAATCAATACCCTCAAACGCCTAGATGGACAAACAACATGAGCTTCTGTGACTGGTGGATCGCGGCCTCTTCCTAGACAGCCGACAAAGCGGCCAAGAGGGTCCTAAATGGTCTCATAGTCTACACTATTTGGAATCTTTGGAAGGAAAGAAACAGATGCATTTTTCAGCATAAAAATCTTCCTTCTAGGACACTGATAGAATTTTGGAGGAGGTCAGCGGATGGAGCATGGGGCTCCTTGTTGCCCTAGTGTAATTCCTTTTTGTTTTTCTAGCCGTGGCTAGATCTTTGTACAGTGTACTGTTCTCTTCTTCTTAATGAAATGGCAGAGTGCCTGCTCCGTTTTTTCAAAAAAAACCATTGTTTGCTAACACAAGAGAAAACTTTGGTGTGGAGTGGAGTCTACAAAACTCCAAAAAAACCATGATTTTGTCAAAACCATAGTTTTCAAAACAGAGTTTTTGGGGTTGCTTCCAAACACCTCATGGTCTCAAAAACCATGGTTTTTGAGAAAACCATGGTTTTGCATAGAAACTACAAAATAACTCCACTCCCAAACAGGGCCTCAGCTTGTTTGATCACGTTGGCTTGTTTATGAGCGACTGGAGCTACTTACCCCAGAAATTTAGTTATTGTGCTTTTGATCTGATCTGAATTAGGGATGGCAATCGGGTCGGGTCCCTCCGGGTCTAGCTTCCGTGGACCCGGACCCGAGACCCGATATATAGACCCGGACCCGGACCCAAAGTCATTCATGGGTCCAAACCCAGACCCAGACCCGGACCCGAATGGGTACCCATCGGGTCTAGTCTTAGATCTATCCAACAGAGAGGGGAGGGACAGGGAAGCCGCCGTCGGGGAGGAGGTTGCCCAGCAGCGCCGCCATCGGGGAAGGAGGCCGCGCGCCCGCGCCGCCGTGGGGAGGAGGCCTCCCGCCGCGCCGCCGTCGGGGGAGGAGACCGCGCGCCCGGGCCGCCGTCGGGGGAGGAGGCCGCCGTGGGAGGAGGAGGCCACGCCGCCATGGAGGAGGAGGCCGCGCCACCGCCATGGAGGAGGAGGCCGCGCCGCCGTCGGGGGAGGAGGCCGCCGTGGGAGGAGGAGGCCGCGCCGTGGGAGGAGGAGGCCGCGCCGCCATGGAGAGATGGGGATTGGGGAAAGAGGGGAGGCCGCCTGGGAGGAGAATGGGGCGAGGCCGAAGGGAAGGGAAGGGATTGGGGCGAGGCCGAAGGGAAGGGAAGGGATTGGGGAGTGACCGAGTGAGAGACTGTGAGACCGAGAGAGCAAGATATTGTGACCCTACTTGTCAGTCTCTCCAATTCGGGTCCAGGTCTGGGTACCCATGGGTCTAAAACTAGACCCGGACCCGAACCCGAAGCAAAATACCCATGGGTCCAAAGCTGGACCCGAACCCGGACCCATCGGGTCGGGTACCCGCGGGTACCCAGACCCATGGGTATTTTTGCCATCCCTAATCTGAATGGTTAAATAGCTCAATGGCTGAAATTACCAAACTTCAAGAGGTTCTTGAGCTAGTTTCAAGATTTAGATCCATTTTGTTTGACTTGTTTTTTTAATGCGTTAGGACACACGTTCAAAACAACGAAAAAACGGGTTTAAAAAACTCAAATCATATGTTTTTTCAAAACATAGATAAGTCGTTAAGCTGAAAAGAACAGTGCCATAGGCTTGTGTGAGATCCTCGATACTACCATTAGATCTGGAAGTTCGATCATGTTTTTTATGGACCGAATCAAGTATGACTTAAAATCGACAATCTGAAGCATGACATGACACGAAAAAAATTCAGGCTATGCTACCCCAATCCAAATGATATGTCTGGCCTTGAAACCAAGCGTGTGGGTCATGCTCGGGTTGGTCCCAAAACAACACATTCGGTAGTAATTTGTATTTTTCAAGGTATTGTCATGTTTGAATGATTTTTGTATGCCCATTAAACATGCTCTCACACTACTCTCTGGATCAATATGGGAAGCCGCTTCTTCACGACTCATCGCTACAGCACAACACCCACCGGCCGCAGCTGCGTCTAGAAACCTAGAACAGTGCACTTGCCACTTAAAAGATCATCAAGCTCTAGAGAAACGGATTTTCCAGCGCTACTTATCTTGAATCCTGACAGTGCTCTCTCATCTCTATTTGTTTCGTGGCTAGATTCGGTTTGATTAGCCAAAAAATTATGGATTTTTAAAAAGATGGACGGAAACAATAAACTATTATTAAAAATATTTTAAAATTTTATTTAATAAACACTATAAAGTCAATAATACTATAAAAAATATTACAATAAATAGTCAAGATTCGCCTACGCGGCCGGCACTGTTCACAACTCACCGCCACCAGTACCCACCACTGCCGCTATTTCAGTGCACTTGCCATGTCGTCCAAGCAAAGCTAGCACCTACACGTTGCAAGTTTTCCACTACTATGAGAGCATTCTCAATGCATCTGTCGGCGGCCCGAGCCAGACAACAGATTTGTGAGGGGCTACCCCGCGAAGCAACGTATCGCGCTCCGCAAAGCAGCTCAGGGAAGCTGAGCAGTCTCCAAATGGCTATCCTGTGAGAAATTGTAACTTGTCCTTTATTATTGAGGGAGCCCCCTATTTATAATGGGGGCTCAATTACATTGTGTCGTTACAGCTTCACCGAGGGAATCACGCAGGGGTAAAAGCGGCAAGATTAGAAAAAGACTTTCTAAACCCTAACTAGCCCTTATCCTCGGGGTACCGAAGAAAATACACCTTCGGGACCCTGGGCCGGACTCGATTGCCCTCAGTTTTCCACCTAAAGAAGGGGTAGAACAGAGATTACAATGGGGACCCGGTCGTTACAACAAACCCTCAGCCTTCTGCCATCCGAAGCCGGTTGTTACAACCAGCTGTCATATCTCTTTGACACGCGATACGATTCCTGGCGACAGTAACAAATCGTACTTGCTGTCCCCTGTTCTTCTTGACTCCCACGCAACCGTCTTCGCTTCGCCACTTGGACTTAGACTCTCCTGGTTTCGTGCGGTGCACTTCCGGATGTGCTTTGCTTCGCCTCTAAGAGGGTCCGCGAGGCCCCCAGGGGGTACTCCTCCTCTGGTCCGCTATTGCTTCACCAAAAGGAAGCAAAGCTCCCTTTTTGGAGATACGCTCCCCCTGGTCTGTCGTTGCTTCGCCTGGGGGTGGCGAGGCTCCCTTTGGTCACGCCCCTCCTTCCCCTTCGCGGATTGGTTCGCTTCTCTCCCTAATTTGTAGGGGGTGGGTGCCCCCTACTACAACAGGAGCCCCTCATGGTCATAGGCCTGCTCCGCCATGCCTTTGGCCATGTAGACCAATTTTCTGCGAGGCACCTTTCCCCTTCGAAATGGGGGAGCGGGCAAACCACCACCTATCATCCTTGCGCATTTTCGACACTTAAGAGAAAAATTCCAGGTCTACCACGTACCGCAGCTATCACCCTTTCGCGTCAAGGTAATTCAAAACGCCGCGAGGCTAGCTCTCCAACGAGCGCCTCCTAACAACGGTGTCTTTTCGCGTGCCAGCCTGCACGCGCGCCGCCTGCCATTCCGGTCTTCGAGACGATCTGACACCCATCAGTGCGTCTTAGATGCGTCCAGCAATCAGGGATAGACACGCGTCCCATAGACGTGACGGTTGCCTCCCCTAAAACTGACGGGCCTAAAGCCTAAGTCCGAACCAAGGCGACGGTTCGCTTTTGCCTTCACGTGGCCAATGGAGCCAGCGGCCAACGAAGCGATCAGATTATCCGATATAGAATTTGACTATCCGATATTGCTGAAACTAGGGTTTAGGACCCTAATGTAAAATAAGGATACCACTTGCACCAAATAGGGTTAGACAACAAACAATGAGTGAATAAAGAGAAGTAAATCCAAAACCACAAGGAGACTCGAAGATGTTGTTCCCGAAGTTCGGATCTTTGAGGGGATCCTACGTCTCCGTTCAGGCGGCTCGGTCACACTTGAGCCGAGGTCCCTCTTGACCCTTAACCTCCCGGGTTGTACCAAGCACTCCCGGTTTCACTATTTGGATCATTCCCTTTCGGAGGCGAATCCGGCCTTCATAAACTCTCCCCGGCCACCGCACCAAGTACCGATGGCTCCAGGGCGACTCCTAGCCGTCTAGGAGCCATCAAACTCCAAGAGTAACAAATCCGACGAAAAACCAACTTGGAGAAAGAATCAAGTGCCCAAGGATAAAGTTTGACCAACACAAAGCCTCTAGATCTAACTTTTCACTCTCACAAAGATGCAATCAATGAGATTTGAGTTGGAGTGAAAGTGGAAGGTGAGGAGTTAGGGTTTGCAATAAGTACTCAGCTGAAATGAATGTGAGAGACAATCCTAACCCGTGGGGGGAGGATGGTAATAAATACTCCCACCCACCAACTAGCCGTTTACTGCTGACATACATAGGATAGTCCGATGTTACACATCAGATACTCCGATATGAAAATGAGCGAAACTCGACACAAATGCTATTTTTGGATTCCTGAAATGATTTTGAGAATATTAATATAAGGATCAATCAAAGAGGAAACAATTCATATATGATAGTTCGATAATATTATCGGATAGTTCCGATATTTTTGGAGCTGGAGACAGAGAGGGGTCAATTGGGCCTATCATCGGATAGTCCTATCCATATCGGAACATTCCGGAGAAATCATTGGATAGTCCGATTTTTTTAGAACTGGAGACAGAGAGGGGTCGATCGGACCTAGGATCGGATGTTCCGATATACATCGAATATTCCGGTTCAACATCGGATAGTCCGATATGTTTTTGAGCACAACTCTCTCAAATTTGGTTGGTGGATAGAATGTGTCAAGTTTCTTCTATCAAGAGCACTTAGAATGTCTAAAAGTGGTTTTCCGTCGCATCCTTCTTAATAGTACGACATGTCCTGACTCAATTTAATAGAAAAGATCTAAGTCTATTTAAAAAATGAACACCGTCTTCTCTTTTTAGCTTTAAAGTCTCCATTTGTCTTTCAAATCCATTTTATAAGATTAAAATATGTTCATGACTTCATAAGACATATTAGATTTTTAATTTTCTTACCATCTATCTCCAAAACCCTAGCGAAAAACTAGTTTTTCTAGACAAACTAGCCCGAGCTGGTAAGAAAAATCTTGCTCAGCCGGGAGAGCCGAATCGGCTCTCATTCAAAGGCAATCTTTTACAAAGCAGCTGAAATTAACGAGGTCTGGTATTTACGAAGTAGCTGAAATTAACGAGGCCTTAATTCACTCTCTAAACACAACTCTTAACTATTTTTGAGAGGTTGTAGTAAGAAAAACAACTCTAGAAGAGCCCTTATTTCCCCCAAATTCTCTTTCATCTCCCTAAATCTCATACACACCCCCTATTCCTAGGGACTCCCTACGTAGTCCCCTATAAATTTAAGTAGTCTATTAGAACTAAGCAGTTAATAAAGGGTCCTTAAATTGTTGGGGCTTCTTATTTTTAAAAAATAGAAGGTATGTGTTAAGCATCTCTAGAAGACCCCCTAAAACATACTTCCTATTATGAAAAAAATAGGGAGCCCCATTAGATTGAGGAGCCCTCATTAACAGATTTATTCTAATAGACTACTTAAACGCTCACCCTATTTTTTGCGGTTGGACATTTTCGTTGAAGCATACATCATATACAACAAGCAAATCATCCAATTATTTTTTTTGGATACGGTAAAGAAAAACAAATGGACAAGGATGGGCAGTTGGGGAGAGATCGTGTGTGATAGGGGCTGGATGAGGAGTCCCTAGGAATAGGGGGTGAGGAGGTGGTTTAGGGGGAGGAGAGAGAATTTAGGAGAGAAATAGGGGA
>SPJY01015140.1:3659-20511 GCA_005191435.1 Raddia distichophylla
TATGATTGATGATTGGTACAAATGTTCAATTTCAATCTATGGTGGAATTATGGGTTATCTATCTGTGGTGGCTGTTGGATGCTTCGACTGTAATTTCTATCTCCGGTGTGAACAACCACAATTCACAATAATGTAACTTGTTGAGCCTGATATGTGATGGATGGAATGATGATATGGAGTCATCAGAATTTTAACAACATGCTATTATGTATATCTGTAGTTGGCTAGTTGCATGATGTGGTCTAGCTGAGCTTGTGCTATGTTGGTACGATTTCAAGGATGTAGCATCAATTGTGAATTGTTCATATCGTATTATGTTGAGACTATGTGCTATATGAAATTTTGTTTTGAATTATGTAAATTGGACTTAATTTACATATGACCCGAACACATATCCGATAACCGATTTCTACCTGTTCATATGGTATCCGATATCCGTTTTCTACCCGACCGTCAAAACCCGTAACCGTAACCATTTCCGACCCGGTTTTGATCTTACCGTATCCGATCCGATATCCGAAAAAATAAATTAGGGTAGGATACGATATGAGTGACTATCCGACCGTAACCGACCCGTTTTCACCCCTACCTACACCACCCTATCCATATATAAAGCGGCGGCCTCACTCAGCCCGAGCTCATTTGCTCCAACAGCTCTAGCCTCCACCTGCCACAGTAGAGAGAGGAGAGGGGTGAGGGGGAGGGAGGGGAGGAGGTTCTGCAACGGAGTGCTGCCAGTGAGTACTGTTGTTTTATTCTATTTTGTGGCATTTTTTGTTGTATAATTGAAAACCATGGTAGGCTAGTCATTTAGAATAGTGGTATTAATATGTTTATTAGGAGTAGAGAGAGGTAGACTGTTATTTAGAAAATATAAATAAGTTTATCATGAGTAATTTAGTTAATTTAGCATAGGGATATATATGTAATAGTAGTACATATTGCTGTAGCAGGAGTAATTAAGTAAGTTTAGTGCAGTGTTATAATAGGAGATAATTAAGGTTACGGTGAAATATTTTTAAATGTTGGTAGTGATTTTATCAGCTTGATTTGCAGAGAAATGGCTGCGACGACGTTCGTAATTTTTTATGGACATGGTAGTGTGATGGAAGGGCCGAATGGGGTAGACCTTAGTCAATTTGCCTCCATGAAACAGCTGTATCCATATGGGGATAATATAACACTAGATGGACTGTCTAATTGGATTTGTCAGATATTTGGGTGGTCGCTTGATTATCACATAATTTGGATACAAGCTTTATGGACAACGTCTGTCGAAACTCCGTATTATAGGCTAATTAGTCTCAATACGGAGAATGGCCTGTCAAACTTTATACGGGGATGCCGGAGGAGAAACTGTTGGCCATTTATCCTGGTTTCGGCTACCATGAAGCCGATCGCCCCTATGACGAAAAATGTTGGCGAACCTGGGGAAGGAAGTGGGACGGTAGCCCAGGAAACCCCTGTATTCTCAATGCCACAGGAAGGAGGGGGTTCTGGACAAGAAGCAGGGGGGTCTGGACAAGAGCAAGGGGCGGAGGAAGGGGGTACGGACGATCAATATGTTGCTGACATGGGAGAAGTGAATGTGGCGATTGTGGAGGCTATGGAAAATGATGATGCACAAGCGTTGCAGGAGGAAGAACTGGACATGGATGATGATTCCAGCGACGAGGAAGAGAGGGCTGTTCCGGAGGAATGGAATAGAAGCAACGCAAGTGACCTTCTTGTAGATGACGGTCATGGGTCGTCTACAGCGATGGGGGCAAGAGAGGTGCGTGCGGAGCAAATATTTAGTTCAAAGGACGATGTGCAGCACGCTGTGAAGGTGTGGTCAATGAGCATGCAACGTCAATTCAGGGTAGAGAAATCGGATAAGAGCAGGTACACAGTCCGATGCATGAAGGATGACTGTGAGTTTAGGGTACACGCAAGCAAGTCCAAATTTGCTTTGAAGTGGAAGATTGCAAGCGTGGACCCACACACATGCACTCTGACCGATATGCTGGCGGAACACCGGAACATGAGTTCTACCTGGATTGCTGGTGTTTTGAGGGATGAGATCATCCGGAAGCAGGACATAGCCGTCCATTTCATAATGAATGCATGTGCAGCGAGGTTTAAATACAAGGTAGACTACAGAAAAGCATGGAGGGTTAAACAAAAGGCTCTGGTGTCGCATTATGGAAGCTATGAAGCCTCGTATGACAACCTACCCGGGATGCTCGAGCTTTTGAAGTCAAGAAATCCTAGCATGTATTACAGCATTGAAGACCATCCAACAGATGATCATGATGGATTAAAGGTCCTTAAGTGGGTCTTTTTCGCATTTGGCTGTTGTGTTCAAGCTTTCGCGCATTGTCGCCTGGTGCTGTGTTGTGATGGCACATTCCTTACTGGGAAGTATAAGGAAACAATAATGACTGCTATCGGCATGGATGTTAATGATCAGTTGCTCCCTCTGGCCTTCACTTTTCGTGGAAGGCAAGAATTATGATAGCTGGTTGTGGTTTCTTACAGAGCTGAAGCGTGGGGTGGTGCAGGACCGACCAGACATATATGTGATCCATGACCGACACAGAGGGCTTTGCAGTTCAATACAGACCCTTCAGGATGAAGTGGGATACCCGTACCATTGGCCGGACATGAGGAATAGATGGTGCATGCGTCACCTTGTAGCCAATTTTCAGAGGCAGTTTAGAAGCAAGAAGACGATGGACCTGTTCAAAGCGTTATGCAAGCAGAATCAACAACGCAAATTTGATGCAATTTGGTCCACTTTCGATGACCTAACTCGCAGCAGCATCGTTGACATGACACGACAAGCACTGCTGGCACCACCGACGTGATTCAGCCCCTTTCTTCCCTGCCAGGGGTTGATGCGCCGGGGGTAGTTCGTCGTAGAGGAAGGAATATTACGTGCTTCTCATATTGGATCGAGAACAAGCCCAAGGAGAAGTGGGCCTTGTTGTATGACACTGATGGATACGTCCATTGCCGTTAGTTGCAATTGTGGAAGGAATAATGCATAATATAAGGGGATACTTCCATGAGAGGCATCAGAAGGCAGCATTGCACGCAATAAAGCCCAGAGTTGTTTATAGCTCCATGATGACGAGGTATTTGAAACATAAATGTGAGAGTGCAAGGGGCATGTGCCAACGCCCACCGGCCATGAGAGGGGGAGGTACGAGGTGTGGGTAAAGTCGAAGGAGGGATATGGTGGAACAAACATGCGCGCTGTCCATGAGGTTTCTGTCGATGCAACCAACCTGGGGATGTGTGCACATGCAACAAACCATTACTTCTGCGTAGGCCTTGCTCGCATTTGATTGCCATTTGCTCAGCCATGCGAAAGGATCTATCTCCATATGTGTCTGAATGTTTTCGGAAGGAGAGAGTTGTTGCAACATGGACTGGCAATATAAATGGCTTTCGGCGCTTCGGATCATTCGTCGAGGAGAGGGGTCCGGAGAGAGTGTGGATCCCCGACAGTGCCTTGTTCATAGCGGGGAAGAGGGGTCGTCGTCAAAGCCGTCGCATCCACAACGACATGGACGAGTCTCAGAGAGGAGTAAAACTGCGGCGATGTGGCATGTGTAATGAAGTTGGTCATAGGAGAGATAAATGCCCACAGCGGAACGTATAATGTGTTCCGATGATAATGTATCTTCTCAACAAACATGTAAATTACCTGTAGGTGTGTGAGTGCCAATTTAGGTTCCACGTGTATTGTACTTAAGCTACAAGAATGCCATGTAATGATTTGCATTATTTCATGTTTCTTTGCATTTGTATGTACTAATTTGCAGTGAATTTTTTTAATGGATAATGTCTTTTATTATCTGTCTCTCCGTCGTACGACCTATGTGTTAATTAATGTTCGATTTGCAGGTATGGCTGAGGTGACTCCAGACCTCCTCGATTCAGCGATAGATCATACGCACCGAGCATACAAGCGTGTACATGAGAGGGTTGAGATGAGCGTGTTGAGGTGTCGTCACTCGCGTAGTGTCTGGGCACTTGACAGGAGGTGGATTGACAGGTAATTTAACTTGGGTTTTTTAAATATATGAAAATTTATTATCGCCAAATTATGATAATATCTGTCATGTATTGCAGGCTCGCGACAGCTAGGCTTCTCCCTCTTTGTCGGATGATGTAGAGACCAGACGCGGACGAGGCTGGAGACGAGCTGGAGGACGAGGGCGGTGGTGCGGAGTTTTTACAGTACTCACCATGGTTCCCGTTGAACAGGCACTTGCTGACCGCATTGGTCGACCGTTGGCGGCCGGAGACCCACACTTTCCACCTGCCGTGCGGTGAGATGGCACTCACCTTGCAGGACGTGGCAATGTTGTTGGGTCTCCCGCTGCGAGGGAGGGCGTTGGTGCTGCACGACCTTCCAGTGGAGTACAACTGGATGGAGGACCTGCAAACACGGTTCCACAATATAGTGGCGCCAGAGGAAGAAGCAGAAGAGCCGGCCATACATGAGAAGAAGAAGCGGGGTCCGACGTTGCAGTGGCTAGAGCAGTTCGAGGTATAATATGTCATGCAATGCTTTGCTTTCAAGTTATTTTCATTATTTTCGCAGTTCGCCGAGTTTTCAATTATTTATGGTAATAGGGAGTCGATTCAAACGTGCATTTTTTGGCAGTTGAACAGGATGGTGGATGATCCCGCGCCGTACCAGGTGGCTCGCCATCTGGAGGCTTATCTTCTCTGGTTGTTTGGTTGGGTGATGTTCACCAACTCGAACGGTGGCTTCGTGGACGCGCGCTTCATTCCAATCGCGCGTGCCATTGCAGAGGGGAACTTTGGCGATGTCCTCGAGTACAGCTGGGGATCCGCGGTTCTTGCTGCCACGCTGAGAGGCCTTTGCCTTGCCTGCCGCTGAAATGGTACGGATTCAATCCTCAGTGGATGCCCCATGCTTGTGATGTTGTGGTCGCTGGAGCGCTTCACAATTGGACGTCCGAGAGTGGACGCATCACCATACGGTGAAGCTTTCTACGGGGAGGTACCCGAGGATGGCCCGACTGTTGGTTCTCTTTGGTGCCGGCGTCAGGTAAGAATTTGTATGCATTCCATTGCTATTTGTATGTTTATGATGGCTCACAGCGTCATGCATTTCAGCTTACTTGGGCGAGGCATGCCGTGGTGTCTGTTTACGAGCACTTCGTGGAGCGCTTCGACCACTTGAAGCACACGGAGGTTGTGTGGGAGCCATACCCCGTGCCAGGTCAGATGTACCCTCGAGCTCCCTGAGGCCTTTCCCTTCTGTGTGCCCAGGACAGTCACTTGTGGTTCACACGGCGCAAGGTGGTGTATGACGTTTTTGTGGAGGACCACTGTCCGCACCGTGTGATGCGATAGTTCGGCCTACGCCAGGACTTCCCTGTACCCTTCGGTGCTAGGGTACCAGACCACGTGCATAGGTACGGTATACACTGCAAAGCCGTCGTAGAGGTTTATATAATGAATTATTATTAATCTGCTCGATAATTAAAGAATAAATATTATTAATCTGCTAAATAATTTATTTCCCTCACCGTAGGTACACCCGTCGTGGAGGGAACCACAAGAATTCGACATGGCTGCAAAAAATGCAGAAGTGGGTGGATGAGTGGGAGGAGGCTCCCAATGACCTGGTTCCGCAGGATGGACCACACTGCCCCTTGAACTACGGAGCCTACCTTGATTGGTACCAGCCGCGCACCCATGTGCGTCTGCTTGTCCTGGTTGCCGAAGGGGACGCCCCCCAGCCGCTGAGTGTGACGTCTACTTACTCCCCCACCCTTGGATCGTCCCTGCACCTGGCGGTAAGACCGTGTACAACAAGTTTCAATATTACCAATTACTTAGCTTTTACCCGAGCATTGACAAGATATTTTCCGTGCGTAGATCGATGAGCATATTATTAACGTCAACGAAGGCGTCGACATGATGGCTCGGATGTCTCGAGAGAATGTCCCCTTCGCCGATTTCAGGGACTTTGTTCGTCGCGTCGTCGACCGTGGAGTCCGAGCTGTCCGTTGTGTGTCGTGCATGGGCGGTGATGGTGGCGTCAGCACCACGACTCCTACGTTGGTACGCTCTACTCCTCGCGCCCCACAGCCGACCCATTCCTCCCCGCAAGTCCAATTCGGCGTGGGCATGGAGAGACCGGAGAGCTCGCGTGGTAGACACTTTGAGACGGGTGAGAGTTCTCAGATGGGTGGCGTTTTGCGGCCGACTGGCCCGCCTACTCCTGTTGTGACCATCGCCGTGTCGGTACACCCTCCGGACGTGTTGCCTCCCGGCGTGCAGACCACGTACACGGGGACCACCTTCCAGCCGAGCTTCAGCAGTGGACAGCACGACTCGTGGCCGAGTTCCCACAGCTCCCACTCTCCGGTCGTCGGGTTCTCAAGTTGGTCGGGCAGGCCCACAGGCTTCCAGCAGGGAGGTCAGTCAGGTACGTTACTGAATTGAACGCTTCGATTGTCTTACATTGTACCATTTCATAGACATATTAACATCGTTGGCCGCTTTGACAGGTAGTACTTCGCAGTGGACCAGTACCCTTCAGCTTCCTACCTTGCCGCAAGGGCTCCATCTGCAGTCAGGAGTCTTCCAGCGACCCTTTGGCGGTCTTCTGCACCCTGCACAATTCCAGCAAGTCTCGAGCCTTCAGCATCCAGCAGTGTTCGAGCAGCAGCTCTCCAGGCTTCAGCAGGCTGCACTCTTACAACAGCAGCTCGCCAGCCTTCACCACGCTGGTCTCGTACAGCAGCAGCTCTCGGGACTGCAGCAGGAGGTGCCGGGCTTTGATCGTCCGATAGGTACATGCATATATTACATTTTGCAGATGATACTAAACCGCAACCAAATCGCGCGCATCAATTAGCAACCAAATCACGCGCATCAATTAGCATTTGTACGTTGTCATCCACAGGTTTGGCGCCACAGGTCTCGCAGCCCTTCAATAGCCCCGACCTACTGCAGACACAGCAGACGAGCTTCCAGTCGGTGCTTGCTTCTGGAGGATGGCTCGGTGCGTCCTCACAGGAGGGAGATGACAGCACCCTAGAGGCTGAGCTGCCAGGAGTGGACGTCCATGATGGACGACCCCGTCGTGACACGCACCCCCCTCAGCGGTGGAGCCCATCGGGTCGTAGGCAGCCTCCCGCCAATAAAAGGGGGCGGCATTAGTTTGTCTTTACTTTCCTTGTGTCACGGTATGTGTCTGTATTGAACTTGTTTAACTCGCAACGTATGTCTTTTCTGTCCCTACTTACTATGACATACGCGCTTCTTATCTCTCACTTGTAGAACCAGTACAACAAAAAAACACGTAGAACAAACACATAACGATTGAACTCATAGAACAAATACGTAACAAGTCGCATGAACACCAATCATACAACAATTGTATCACAAGGTCGTCACCCCTGGAATACCTACTATTTTACGTGAATGGCCATGACTGTGTAAAAGGGTTGTGGCATTCGCATGAACACTACGTCGCTGAACATCGAGAAGTCGCTTCCCACTCCGTGTCAAAAAACCCTAGATATTGTTGCTGCATGACCGATCTTCGCCGGAGAACTTCTGCGTTCGGTGTGGTGGGGTAATGGCATCCACAGAGGCATGAGGTGTCAGTACAAACACGAGTTGGGATGTAGTGTTGATCGAGAACCATGCGGTTTGACGGCTCCGCGTTCGCCGGCGTCTGTTGGCGACGCCTCTGAGGACGCTGCTGAATTGTTTGCTGTGAAGATGGCTGTAGTGCATGGAGCCTGCTCTTCAAGCGATCTATCTTTGCGTGAAGGCCTGCAATGTAAAAATATGCGGCGCTCGGGTAAGGGTCAATCCATCCACATAGTCCATCCACAGGTAACATCTGAAACTGTGAGTTCAATTCATACACTTAGTGGAGCACGAGATTTATGAGTGAAAAAAGAACGATACTTACGTTGTAATCAGGACACCGGTAGAATCTACTACCAGTGAAGCCTTCATGGACGTGGTCGAACCATTGCACAACGGCAGGGTTACCACACTGGCATTTCGGCCATAGCCAAATTGAAACACAGCTTCGATCTCTCAGGAGGGCTGAGCCATCTCTCCAGTCGTCGTAGTCCAACACACGCATGTCAGATGCAGGCGGACGAGCATGCTCCCCTGGGCCAAATGACTCCCACCAAGTATCAGGAATGAAAGAGCGTGAGGAAGGACCCCAGCTTGCCATGGTGTAGTTGAGTTTCTGCGGTTCGACACTTACAGAGGCACCGTATTTATAGATGGAAGGAGTACTACACTGGCACGGTTCGAAGCGATGAATGTTAAATAATTTTCTCCAGAGTGATGGTTCTCCACGCAAGGATCACCACCCCCTTTCTCTCTCCGTCGGTGCAAACATGTCCTTCCGCTTGTCCTATCTCTCTCCGTCAATGTTTGCACACCGGATGTGACATCAGAAAGAGGCAAAAGCTGCTCCCACAGTGTTTGTACATCGGATGTGACAACACGACGAAGCAAAAGCAGCTCCTCGCCCACGCCCTGCTACGAATCCGATGTCATTTTCCTTTAAATGGCGCATCCGGTGCGCACGAATCTCGCACCGCACTAACACCCGCAGCACATATCTCGTTTTGAAACACTCGTTCCTTGCACTACAACTGTATCTTCAGTCGTTTCGGAGGTGGTCTCTTATTTCAATCCGTTTAATTGTGACTATATTTTTTGATTTTATTATGTTCAGCCTGCTTATATATGTGTTTTATGTGTTTTATCGTTCTCTTTATGTGTAGTACATGGATAACGTGCATACTACTACTCGTCCATTTATGCCACCTAGATGGTGGCTTTCATATGGTCCAGGAGTTCAAGCACATTCACCCTCTGAAGATTTGCCGATCGTATCGAGAGCTCACTACAACACAAATCCTACGATGCTTAGAGATCCGGAGTTCTATAGAGGATGGCTGAAGTGCCTCCATGGAGTCGACACTATCGTGCAGACTTTTGATCGTGTTGCAGATGGTTTTACGGGGCATAGGTTTTACAGATGTGCCATGTTTCAGGTGCGTATACCATCAAGAATAATCTTATTAGGTTACAAAAAGGTTATTGAGAATATACTGGAATGTTTGCAGGCACAGGATTGTGGCTTTTACGAAATGGATGGATGATCCATACCCAATGGTAGCATTGACATACATAGACTATCTGCACGGCAGAATACAACAGTTAGAGCGCAGAGTAAATGGTCTACTGAGTGCACAAGAGATAGAGTGGAACCGAAGTCGATTAGTTCTTGACCCACAATTTGAGGTAAACCCCCATGCACCAATTATAAATGTCTTTTTAGATGTCACTACCCCGACAGTCCGAACGAACTAGTGCGCTACAGGCGAAATAAATTTCAGAGGAAGTACGGGCACATCGAAGACCCAGACTTCGTACAAAACGATTCATGCAGTACTCAATGATGCATTTGTCCATGTCATTTTTCAGATCAACTGCCTTAAACGCACACGTACTTGTATTCCGATCGAAGTCAAAAAAACAAAGTGTCATTTTATCTTCTCCTATCATTCCCGGTTGTCACCGTTAAATTTTATGGTTTTTCAGAACCGATGATTAAATATTAAAACAAATTGATTAACATCACTTTAAATACAAGTCATGGCACAGTACAACATCACTTTATTCAACGGTCAAGTACAACGACAACGAGCATGCATGCTTATCGACAAAACATGCTTTTAGGGAATTGTAAATGATACATTTCCTCACGGCAGGACAATCTATTCATCTTCATCGCTGTCGCTGCCACAGTAGTTCTCATCCTCCCTCCGTTCAGCTTCGGGCCATTCACCGTAGTCGAGCAGAAGGCCGTCGCTGTCCACTGATATGTCGTCGGTTTCTTCGGAGAGCTCGGCTACATGGCTAAGATCGGCTAATTCAGGGTCGTCATATTCACTACGGTCATCTTCCTCTCCGTGCCTGCCATCCTGGATTGACAATTTCTTCGGCTTCTCCGCAGAAAGGTTTTCCCACGCGCCATCCACCTTAAGAACTATATTAACAACCGCCACTCTAAGGATAACATATAAAAATCGAACAAGAGTTCTAATTTTCACCCAAGGACTAGGCGGAGCTTCATTCCGCTGGAACGAGTTTAGAGGGATATTCATAGATGATCCACCAACTTGATTGAATGGAACTTGGTTCCATCCACCAACTTGATTGAATGGAGCTTGATACGGTTCCACTCTAGAGAACGAGTTCTGGAGGATATTCGTAGATGATCCACCACCTTGGTTCTATCCACCAGCTTGATTGAATGGAGCTTCATTCCGCTCCGCTACATGCTTTTGGATGCGCTGTCGCTTCCCAGACATTGTTCTCGTTTCTCTGTGTCTATCACTTGTATGTGTCACAATCACTAAACGGGTCACTTTATAGATGAACGGATGACAATGGCATCATCGGCAAGAGCACCTTCCGATGCCATGCATAGTCCTGAGAGTGACCTTACTCTGCACAATGCTGATAGTGACCTGACTCTGAAGAGTGGCCGAGTTCCCACAGCTCCCACTCGAAAGTAGTGGCAATGGCGCCATCCGCTAGAGCGCCTTCGTATGTCGGGACCATTCTCTCTCCGTCGGTGGGCACTGCAGGTGACGGATAGAAGACACTACATCCACAGTCCTTATAGTAATTTTACCCTGCACCATTGGAGATAGCGCCCATGGCGCCATCACCGAGAGCGCCTTTGGAGACCACCCCGTCTCTCTCTGTCGGTGGGCACTGCAGCTGACATTGATGTTACTATTCATGCACAGTGATAATAGTGACCTGACCCAGCATGCGCCCTCAGGGCGCGCAGCACAACATTCTTGGCCTCGAGACGAGACAGGGTGTCCTTGCACCGGCCGCTCTCGCTGCTCTTCACGGCGAGCTCCGTCTCCGGGAACAACACGATGGCGACGGTCTTCTTGAGGATCTTGTGCTCTATCGGCTCGGCGCAAAGGCGTGACTCTCTCTCCTGTAGCTCCTCGACGAGGCGGATGAGCTCCCCAGCCTCTGGTGCCGCCGGCCCGCCGCGCCAGCCGACTGCACCTGCGTCGATGTCGAGCGCGGGAAAGTACACTACGAATGAGCACGCGAAGGCCCCCGTCTTGGACGCCGGCCTGGCCGGCGACGGCGAGCCATACTACCTCCTCTGCGGCGTCTCCTAATGCTGTGCCCCCGCAGGCTGCTGCTGCGCCGCCGCCGCCGTGCACGCGGAGGAAGAGGATGAAGTCTTGGGCACTCGCCTGAGCCGGTCCGAAAGACGGTGAGGTCGCGGGCTCGCCCATGCCGTCGCACATGGGGGCGAGCGGACGGCAGTCACAGAGCTCATCCGTCTCAGCCAACGGGGACGGACGTCCGTCCTGTAACATTTCTATAAAGTTTTTGCCAAAACACAAAGCAGTAGTCAAACAATCGTGATGACACAAAAGTGAAAAGTCGTCACTTAGTGATGGCGCGGATGACACGATGGCGCACTAGGTTTTCTCCGTGCTATATCGTCGGTCCTGCTTCGAATGATAGGCCATTCGAATGGCTGGCTAATTTCAAAATGGTCTTAATATTCGCCCTTGCTTCTCCACGCACGACCGGCCTAGCTAGCGATGATCAGAGACCATCATGATTCACACGGGTTGCACGATGCGCTCCTATCTCTCTCTCTCTCTCTCTCTCTCTCTCTCTCTCTCTCTCATTCATGATGCTAATTTGGCCGTTTGGCTTTGGCTCAAATAGCCTTCTCGTATGGCAATTGACAAGTGGGTGCTGGCCGGGCCGGCGCGCGCGCGATATGTTGTTCGCCGAACGCCTGAACCTGCTGGCTAGCTAGCTTAAAAACTTAGGTGCAATTCGATCTCCTGTAGTTCTGTCGATGCCGGCCGGCCGGCCGGGCATGAATATGATCTTCCAATCCGAGTCAACCTACCGAATACAAGTTCAGTTCTAATATACAGTATAGTACGTATATGTACTAGTCTGAAGAATTAATGTGTATGTGATCATTGGATATGTCTGATTGACGGTTTTTCGGGGGTCGTACATGCATCCTATATATTAAGATAGACAAATAGTGTTAAGTAGCCGATGCTATTGAGCGTAGAATAAAACTACTAATAAGTAGAAAAATAATTAAGTAAGACACATAGAAGAAAAGAGAAAGTATTTTATTTCTGATTCTCTCTTAATTAATTACCTACAACTAATGGGGACTTCCTCTTATAGATCTAAGCTAGGATTTCGGCTATGGGCTACATGTGCCTTCCTGGCCCAATATTACTTCCTCAACGAGTAGTAAAATACTAGGATAGTAGGCGCGCTACGCCACGCCCGTTTTGAGCAAACGTCATTAGACCTATTGAAATCATTACAGCATGTGTTTGCAAATGGTTAAAACCGATAGCAATACATGGCACAACAAAAGAAGATTAACTTACAATCATTTAAAAAATGTATGGTTTCTTTATTTCTGTTCAAACCAGGCAACGGACCACTCGTTGAAACAATTACCAAGCAATCATCACAGAGCTCAGCAAAAACTACGGTGCAAGCACCGTACTGATCCACATGGCAAAAAATAAAGTACATCTTGATTCAATTGAAGGTTGTCGCATGCATGTTTACAGAAATTGCAACAGCAATGCAATTGAATGTAGCCCTTCACAAATTAATTATCAGCATGGCAGCTATCCGAGTTCGATGTCCACCTGCGGACAAGGGACTCGGTGGGTTTGTTAATGTATATATACATGTTGTACATAATATCTACATTGATAAATCCACTGAATCCCTTCGTCCCCAGTATGATCGGATTGTAATTTAACGTTCAATACACATTTTGTAAACAGGTATGACTGGAATTTAATTTTCAATTACACGTTCAAATACAATTTTCAATCCCAACAGTCCCAAAAAATACATTTCATCTGGCGCCATGGGTGGTGGCGCCTAGGGGGCATGGCGCCTAGGGGGCATGGCGCCATGGGCTAGGCGCCGTGGGCCATGAGCCTTGGCGCCTAGTGAGCCTTGGCGCTCTCCCCTGTGGCGCCAAGGGGCATTTTTTGTATTCCAACATATTGAATGGCATTTTTGGAATTTTGAAAAAAAATTTGGGCAAACAATGAAAAATTTCCACATCACCAGATAAAAGATTGCTGCCTTGAATTTCGAGGATCACCATGTAACTGTAGTAAGTTCAATGCATCAATTGATCTCATCATGTGAAATCATAGGCTACAAAAATGGAAGTACTATCCTTCATGTGGGATTTCAGGTGGATTTAGGAATTTGTAAAATAAGAACATGAGAAAGGTTAAAATTGTACACTGAAATCCAAAGAATCAATTTCGTATGTTGAATCTTTAGAAATAACTAATGGATCACAGGACCAAAAATATGTTAAATTATAGCCTCAAAAGGTTTGGCAGACAACCCTGAGGAAGATGTCAAACATCATATTACTTTTAGGAAGATATAGCACTCTGTTAGATTACAATAAGACTTGCTCTACCTGACAAAAGGGTAGTCTCAATGGGAGCATCTTACATGTAAGACAATGTGTAAATAATCCTGCAGACATTGAAAAGGCCTATGCATTTCTGCCCAGATATGTCAAAATCGATATATTTTCTATGGGAATAAGAAGAGGAATCTAAAAATTATGTGGAGAAGCAGATCAATCTAAAACACACAACTTCTACTTGATGACATGTTTTTTTCTCTAAAAAAATGAATGATACCTGCCTATGTATATGGGTAGATAATTGGCTGGTGTTTCGTGGGTCTATAATCTATATATATGCATGTAGGTACGATGATATAAGAACAATGTAAAAGGTGTTGAGGGGCTCATTGTAGAATTTCATGGTCCGAGCATTGGACAACAGTAATCATGGAAAAGGCATGGAAATAAATAAGATAAACACGAAAGGTATCGTTGTTTTTTTTTTTGAGGGATCAGGGGGGAGTCCCCACCTGAATTATATTACCACAGATTCTGGCAAGCCGGTGATGGTAGCGCCGTGGAGCAAGAGTTGATGATTACATGGTGGTGGCGCCAAAGGATAGGAGCATTACATGGAGAAGGACAGGCACCAGAGATCGATCACATGTCTAGATTCTACAGGGAAATGGGAACTCCACAGGCGTATCGTTGGTTGTTAAGCGCAAAGACAAATGTATGTTGCTATGCTCCACCATTTTCCCGAAGGAAAGGATGCTCCAAACTGTAAGTGCAAGGAATAGAATCAAACTACAAAGTAGAATGCGAGGAGGCTAGGAAGCCATGAGACTGCTTCTGATAATCATAATCAATTGGAAGTGTACATATGCAAAAAGAACAAAGGGGATTGTCTGGCAAATAAAAATTATACAGCTTCAGAAATCATTTACAAAGCCATTTATACCGGTGCAAGGGCAACCATTCTGTAATTTTGAAAGCGAAGATACAAAGGTAGAAGAAGATCATCAAAACGATACCTATGGGTAGGCATGAAAATGAAGGTAGAAGCAGATCGTCAAAACAATACCTATGGTGATGGCCAAGAAGGAGCATTGAGCAAAAAATGAAAGAAAGACAGAAACATGTTTATTCTGTACATTACACATCCAACGGTCCATAGTGTAGAAAATTAAGACATTTTTCTATTACCTCAAGTACTGCTTTCAAGCATCTAACCATGGAAACAAAAGCTACTAAAGCTGTGAGGCGCACCACCAACAGTTATATATATTCTTACCTTACCCCTACAGTACAGTCAACAATAATAGTTCATTTCTTGTACTCGAGCACTATATATTAAGAGATGCACCTGTTTTGTAGAGCGACATTTTCAGGGATAGAAGCTTAAATAACACCTGCCAGTAGAGCTACCCCTAAAAAGGGAGAGCACATGCAAGAGGATAGATTCAGAATAAGGAGCCCACATGCATTTCATGAAGAAGACAGATTCAGAACATTTAAACATCATTCCACATTGCTGGAAGGAACTCCTTAACTGAGGGGATGAAATAGGTGCATTCGATCGCCCAGCAGTAAAGGATTAAAACTACTAGAATAAGGAGCCCACATGCATTTCATGAAGAAGACAGATTCAAAACATTTAAACATCATTCCACATTGCCGGAAGGAACTCCTTAACTGAGGGGGTGCATTCGATCGCCCAGCAGTAAAGGATTAAAACTACTCTTATAAAATTGATCCTGCGAAGTTAGAGTTTATTAGAGAAATTGGTCCCAAGTCCGAATGGATATCCAATCAACACCAATCCAATACATGTGTGTCTGCAGGGGCTAATTGGACGAAGCATGGGGTGGCAATGAAATGCATCTGAAATTATGCCTCCATTATATTGTCACAACAATCTCCCATGAGGCTGTAAGTAACAAATCACAACTTCATACTAAGAAAGAAAGTTCAAACGGGGAGTTTATGAATCAATCGATGGATACGATAGTAAATAGGAACAGATAACCAACTCATCTTAAGTATGAGATATCCTCACAGAATGGTATAATGCAAAAGTGTAATTCGCCTAATCACACGGCTGCAATTACATAAAAGAATATATGCACAACCATATAGTAGATCAGTGCACCATGTAAAAGATATGACATCTATGTGCCGTGTTGACACAAAAAAATCGCACTTTTGCATTATGAAAAAAATGCTTAATTATCCATCAAGAATCACGACAAATAAAAGACAGAACCTTGCACATCCTATACGCTAGTATTTTTATAATAACCACAGGTGTCATGAAGCAACCATAATGTGGTTAAACTTAATGATGTAGAACCACTGAAAAAGGTGTACACCTGTCTGTCTTTTAAATAGATTAAACTTGGTGTAGGTAGTATTATGAAACAGTTAATGGCAGCAATCTAAAAACACACTTCTCAAAGAAATTCACGTTCTAAAAGGCACAAATTGAATCTCATTTGCAGAATTATCTTGAAACAAAGTCACCTATAACTAATTAGCATCAAATCAATTACCCTGTGATTTCTATTAGTACTATAGCTTATACGAGGAAGACAGGGAGCGAGGTGGTATGGGGAGTAGGCACGGCTAGAGGATGAGGGCACTGTGCTGGGCTATCAGAGAGATGGATCCAGGAGGGTAGATCCGGCGAGGGCTGCACGGATCCAGCCCAAGGCAGGGGCAGCTGCGGGAGGAGGCCTGAATAGAGAGAGCCGGAGGCGGAAGTGGGGGATGGGAGATGGCGGCGTTTAGATGAAGCTTGATGGAGCGGAGCTAGCGGAGGACGGAATGGCGAGGGCCGCAGCTAGAATGACTTAGGCCTCTCTGAGTTTCGGCTTCCTTCGAGAGTGTTCCTGAGACTCTGAGAGCGAGCGAAAAAGGCGTTTCAGGTTCTGGCCGGCCGCCGCGCCTCCGGCGTCCTCGTCGGCGTCGGGCAGGCAGGTGGCCGGCTGGAGAATTTATTTACTGTTTGCCCATAAAAAATCCCGCAAATGAAAAAATACCCAAGGTTTACGCGCAAATGCAAAAATACCCCTCGGCGCTCCTGGTCAGGGCGGCATCAGAGTGTTGGCGCTCTGGCGGACAGCGCCAACGGGTGAAGGCGCCCCAGCGCAGAGCGCCAAGGGGTCGGCGCCCCCGCCTAGGGCGCCAAGGGCCTAGGCGCCACCGCCCAGGGCGCCAAGGGCCTAGGCGCCACCGCCCAGGGCGCCTAGGGGCATGGCGCGCCGGCGAGGGCGCGGCGAGGCGAGGCGCGGCGGGGCGCGGTGGTGCGTCGCGGGCGCCCCGGCGTGGGCGCAGTCGCGGTCGCGG
>SPJY01015164.1:0-24164 GCA_005191435.1 Raddia distichophylla
CTCGACGTGTCCGGTCGGCACCGGACACCGTCCGCCAGGCACTTAACTCGTGCCTGTTTCACCAAATGCTACTCAAACCACTTCAAAATCATATCAAAATCAAACCCGTCAAATATATTCATCACAACACAAGGGGACCCACCACATGGGTCTCAACACCCACTCCCTCTCGGTCTCTCCTCACTCCTCTGTCCTCACGGTGCCCCCAATCCTGCATGCCGCCGCAGCCCCTCTCCTACGCTCCGCCGCCGCCACCCCTCAGTCCCCTCTCCTCCACTCCGGCGCCGCTCCGCCTCCATGCCGCAGCTCCGGCGCCGCTCCGCCTCACCGCCTCCTTGCCTCCGCTCCGCCTCCGCGCCGCGGCCGCTCCGCCTCCATGCCGCACCTCCGCTCCGCCGCGGCGACGGGCCCCTGTGCGGAGGTGGCGGGCCAGGCCTGCGCGCCGGAGGGCGCCGTCTTCGTCTTCGGCTCCATCCTCACCGACACCGCCGTGCCCGCCAATCCGCCATGGTCAGTGCCTCCGCTACCTCTTCGCCCTAGATACCGAAGTACCGAAGCACCGAAACCGAATTATTTCGGTATTTCGGTTTCGGTATGAAATTTTTTCTGTGAATTTTCGGTACCCAAATCTCAAATACTGAAATTTATAAATACCGAAAATATCAAACCGAAAAAACCATTTATACCGAATGCCCACCCCTACTAACACGTACCACAAACGGCAGCAAGCAAAGACGCGTGCATGCGATGCTTGGGCGAGTGCACACGCACATACGTGAGTACGTGAGTACGTGACACGCTAGCGGGATCACGGCAGGAGGCCACGAGGGCAGAGCTTCGATGCGGCCGGCGGTAGGGCAAACAGCCAGGGCGGAGCCGGGAACGGGAGAGTCGGCGGGATCCCGTGGTGATGGATGAGCTCTCCTACGGCCGACGGCTTGGAGCAGATTGGAACCCTTAGAGCGGCGGCTAGGGTTTTGGATTTGAGGAATTTCGTGATGGGGTGTTGGGGGAGATGTCTTGGGGGTTATATAGTGTATTGGATAAACTGGGCTGGGCCTTCGGCTAAGAGGGGTTGAATTAGGACTCGAATTCTAATCCGGGTAGAATTCAGGTAGGTTTTGGGCTTGTTTATCAAGAAAACAGAGTTTCCTTTGGAGGATGGGCTGAAATTTGGAGGGTAATTCGGATTAGGCTTCAAAAAGGTCCCCTCCAAATTTTAGCATGAGATTCTCTCGTTCGCTCATTATTTGATAGGTTTTACGAGCTTCTGGCACAACGGCAAAACTTCAAGTAATCACGAGCTAACTTTGGAATTTGGGCATGAAATTTTGAGGGTTGCTTGATGATGGCTTCAAAGAATTACTGGAATTTTTCTAGAATTTTCCTAAAAGGTTTCCAAGGGTTTTGGCTTAAACCTAATTTAAAGTAATTTAAACTAGGGCTTTGTATATAACAATTCCCTTTTATTTAATTTTAATGTTTTTGAAAATACAAGTAACATAAGATAAAATAGAGGATGTCACACTTTATCTCTCCTATCTAATATTCAGGGGCTATATTCTATCCAAAGTTTGGCAAACCATCTTCGGACTCCGACCGTTCCCTATTTCATCTACACAGCACAAGCACACAAAATAAATTATTATATGACCAAGTAAATAAACAAATCTGAGATCAGCAATTTAACCAACTAAAAATGTATCTAGCATTAAGGAGAACGGCTAGACCGTCGGAATTCCTATAGCAAGGCGATCATCGGGACACCAGGTCGTCCGGGGCTAGCCGGTCTCCCTCATAGCTATAGTTTCATCACTCGGCGAATTAAATAAACCTGAGGTACATTTCCACTAGTATAGGATCAACAGTAAGAGAATTCAAAGCTGGCATAGGGCCAGTTGAAAGCAACCCAACAGTAAGGTACGCAAACCAACAAACAACTACAAATACCAAATCCCTGCTGGCATAAGGTCCAAAACAGCCTAAACAGCCCACTAATCAAGGCCCAACAGCACCAACCACACCTCAGGACAGCAGGTACAGTAGCAGCCTCAACCCAATAGAAATTGAGCCACATTTACAACCAAACCAGATCAGCCATAGAGGATCCTTGCCTCCCACAAACCAGCAAACTTGCCCATAGTTTCCAAACCAGGAAACCAACCCAAATGGGGATATTTACCAGCCGTAGGCGCCTTGTAGAGGCCATAGAGCCACATTTCAACAAAGGTAAGACCAGCTAAGCCATGGGTAGAAGATAGAGAGGAGAGGGAGCTGAAAGGGACAAGGAGGAGAGCCGAAGCTCCTGCCCCCTTGCTACTCCCCAAGCATCCAGGAGCTGAACTGCCTGAACAAGGAAGAGAGCCGAAGTGGCTGCCCCATTGCTGCCCCCCAAGCATCCAGGAGCTGAAGGAGGAGAGGGAAGCAAATCGGCCAAGGGAAGGCAGGGGGCTTGAATTCACCACCAACCCCATCTCAGCTTAGCGACAACCACAGTAAGAGCACATGCACATACAGATCATGCTAGCCGTAGCAGTAAAATGCACATGCACCACCTAGACATGCATGCACAGCATCATTTAGCACAGGAATGAGCATTCTTAGGATTCTAACTGTGCATGTGACACTTAATAACAGCACATCAACCACAGAACACACATGCATGTCCAGATCATGAACATCCCATAAGGAGAGGATGCAAGTACCACAGTAGGCTCACATGCACACCCTTTATCAGCCGCAGCGATAATTATAGATAAGGTTGTAGCCTGTGCCGATGCCTTCCTGCGATATGGAGCATCGCCAAAGCTCGCAGGCACATGCACTATTCATGTATGCAGTAGCAAATGCAATGGAAGGCAACAGATAACCAAAGCTTAAGCATTTTAACCTACGGTTGCCGATCAGGAGTTCTAGTGATCTACTCAAGCTCCCCGGCGCTGTTTCGACCATTAAAACTACAACTGACACCATCCAGTAGGTACTTAACTAGAAGCTTTAGTTAATTTCTCCCAAATTGATTTTCAGCAAGTAATGCCACACAGTACCAATGTAGCACATAACCAAGCCATACATAGCCACCCAGAAATCCCAAAATCATCGCAAGCTTTGGTTTAGAAAGTAATCCATCAAGCATGCAAGACAAGGTGCTGTTTCTCATCTAATTTGGGCATATGTCAGTAGAAGGAAAATTAGGGTTTTAGGTAGCGTAGCTTAGGAGGGGAGAACGTAGCCGAAGGAGAGGCGAAGCTAGCCAAGGAGAAGTCGGCGAAGCCGCCTCGGAAGCGTTGTCGCTGCCGCCCAGGATAAGGCCGCCGCGGCCGCCGCTCTACAAGCACGAGCAGGGGCAGAGGGAGCAGTGCGTGGAGTGAAGGCATCCAGAAGAGAGGAGGCGGGCAGAGCTCACCAAAGAGGGGGTGGCAGGGCAGCCGCCGGCCAGGAGGGCCGCTACCAACCGGCAAGCGGCCGCCCCACACCCCTGCCCTTACCCTAGGCGTCATGGGGAGAAGAGGAGAAGGGGAAGCCAAGCGCCACGGGTGAAGCAGTGGGCCGAGCCACCACCGCGCCCAAGCCCCGCCGCCATCAGGTGAGCAAAAGAGGGGAAAAGGAGAGAGGCTGAAAGAAAGGGATAGAGGGGGGAGAGAGAGAGAGATATTAGGATAAGGGAGGAGGGGAGTGTCGGCTGGGCCTAATGGGCCGAGTTAAGCCGTCCAGTGAGCCCAAAGACCTCCCCTTCATTTTTATTTTTGGGTAAATCTAAGGCTAAAAACATTAACACATGAGTAAAAAATCAATAATAATAAAGGTATATATAAATATAAGTATATAAAAGAATAAACCAAACAATTTAAAACCATAATAAAGAACTAACTAATTATTACAATAATTACATAAGCCTCATGCTTTTGTTCAATTATCTAAATAATTACTAGCTCTTAAAAGCAGATTAATGTCATTTTAGGACTTAGTCTAAATCACCCGATTGAGAGCGACCAACCGGAGCACGGTACCGGTTACTGGCTTGAGATAGAAGGCAAGCATTTCTTTGATGTTAGAGTATTTCTGATTTTATATATTTATTTTTTACATATGCATCCCTAGCATATATGTATTGCATTTGAAGTTTTATTTAGAAATTAATTGCATTAGGGATAATGAAAGTGACGGCTTGATTGATGGAGCGATCGAGTCGGTAGAAATATTATGGTGGGTGAAGGGTGCCCTAGAAAGGTATAGAGGTAAGGCGGAGTTCTTCACAAGGTATCATATAAGGACACTTATCTATCACTCGGATACAGAGCCGTATAAATTCGTATCAACCTTGGTCTCGCGTAGCGGACAGAGAAGGTTATCTATTCGATGGTTACATTCTCCACATTGGGTAAGTAGATACTTAGGATGGGTGGGTGAGCGTACGCAGGGTGAGCGGACCCATGGTGTCCCCGACCGATGGCACTATACTATGCCTAGAGATTACTCATTGACCGACGTCAGGAATGGGTAAAACGGAAACGGGGACAAGTGATGGAGCACGAGGTTGTGAGTAAGGAATGTCTAAAGTTAACGCCATCACTTGTTCTACGACCGGGCTAGAGATGTAACTTACCGAAATAGAATAAACATTCTGAGTTCCAAATCTATTCGGGGTGACTATGGGTAAAGTGGTACAAACCTGCGCAGGGTAAAATCATGAATTCATGCCAGTCTCCTGGAATGGAGATTATGGAGGCTAAGTCCGTCTCGTATACGAGTGCTAGTAGATTTTTCTTAAATTAAAACTGGGCAAATCTTTTAAATAAAAAGGTATTTTATTCTAGCAAAGTCAGAAGAAGTGACTGGAGTAGGATTGTTCGGTCTAAGAAGAGTTTTCTCTCCATTTGTTTAGAATGTTTAAACCTTGCTAGTATTGCTTGATGAGTACTTTTGTACTCACCCTTGCTACTTAATCCCTTGATAGAATATAGCATCATGGACGATGAGGCTACAGGGAGTGGCCTAGCTGAGGGTCCGGAGACGGGTGGGGCTTTGGAGGCAGATGAGACGTTGGAGGATTTCCTGTAGAAATTTTCACGCACTACTAGTAGTCTTTATGGCATTAAAGTGTTAATGCACAAGTAAGAACTTGTCATACTCTTATATGGTAATTTGGGAAAATGTAATAGCTGAAGGCTTTGGTTGGGTCAGCTTGTGCATGAAGGCTCACTACTGCCAGAAACTAGAGGAATTCAACCCAATTCCTCTGTTTGAGTCGTGTATTTACCAAAGCAACTATAAATAAGCATGGATGACAATTCTAGGAACAAATAGTGTGTTAGATGCTGGCAGCGTAGTCTGCTTATTTGGATGTTTTCATTGTACCTACGTCAACCTGTCCTTTGGCAAGATAACATGACTGTCAATAACTAAACTTAAGGCGGAACTCTTCCATACTTTGCCTTGGATGTTGCTGTTATTTATGGTGCCTCCTCTCCTTCATCTCGTGTTGCTTCAATGGCACTCTTGGGTGTTGTTCGTGCTTTGTTTGTGAATTGCGACATTCTTGTGTGACCTAGCTTTGTTTGAGACACAGTGCAACGAAATTTATTCAATAATGTATTAGGCTTAATTTATGCTAGTCAAAATGTCTGACGTGCTTTGCACGTGCACACTTACTAGTTTGGTATAAGGGACATGAAATTTAGAATGCAATGTTTGCTCAAGTAAAATGGAGAAAAGATAATTACCAAGAATTCTGCACTTAGAAGCCAAATTGAATGTGCTCAATAAAAGCAAGGCAACTTCTATAATATTCTACAAGAATCATGATACATGAAGATTTTTGTCATGATACAATTAGAATAGTGTAGAAACTTTAGTATGGTAAAGTCAAGTATTATTAAGGTTTTAGGTCTACATATTTCTAGCAAGACATGGCTAGGATCTTGCCTAGTGTCATCCATCTAATGACTTTGTATGCTATATAAGGAGGGTGCCAACCACCCCTTGCCATGCCATTCAATTCAAGAGAATGGTGGTAATAGTGCTAGGTGAGAGTGTGAGAAAGAGTGTGAGTGGTGAGGTTTGTGTTCGGTTTGAAACTTGACAACACCAAGATCGAATTACAAGACTACAACTAATTAATTACTTCCTCTATTTTTCTTATAAGACACCTATGCAAATTAAAATTAAAACATCATAACCTTTGATTAATAATTTGTTTAATGATATATAAATTTTAAGATACAAAAATGGTATTGTTCGATTCATATTTAAATGATTTTTTTACTGATTATAATTTTGTTAATACGAATGAAACATAATAAGAAAAATCAAGTAATAAAGTACATTTTAAAATACCACAGCGGGCAGGTCTCCGCCTGTCGCTGCCCCTCCGCCTCCCCCTGTCGCTGGCCCTCCGCCTCCGCCTAAAATAAACCCACGAGGAAGGATATTGTGTGAAAGCTTGCTATGGGTTCGGTGTAAAATTTCAAAGTCCTGATATTGTGTCCTTCCATATATACCGGCTCCGGAAGTGGGTGCCCAGTGTTGATTTCGTATTTCATTGGATCCGACCACATTCGCCTGCGGGACCAGCCGTTTCCCTTAGGTGTTATAACCTTCATTCTCTTGTTGTCAGTAAGATACGACCTCTTAGACTTGTATTCTAAAGACTTATATTCATTATACCTCTGCCTGGCTCGATAACCTGACCACATTACTGTTGAACTCAGTTGTGACTCATTCGCTGAAACTAATTTGGAGTGATAACCATGTATTATTTAGCATTGTTTAACTGTTTGATTTGACTATCTGATCGAATAGCCTCTCCTGCAGGGTGCCGTAACTCATGAGTTTAAAGGCATTGCATAAACATGATCAGCAGTCAAATAATCTACTTGATCCCACCAAACATTCAATGAACTTTGAAGTTCTCCCAGAGTTATGAAACCATGGCATGAAAGATCTTGCAGTAGAGGATCAACAACCTGCATAAAAGGGAAAAAACATAGATAAGGGCAGAGGGCGAAACGAAACAGATCGTAGATAAAAAATAAGGGCAGAGGCTGAAATGAAACATATCGTAGATCGAAATTTAGATCAAATCAGACCGAACCTCCTCCCCATCATCCATAACCATTAGGGCAAGGACGAACCCCTCCCTACACCCTCCTCCCCACCCCGAACCACTAAGGCGATAGATTTGAAAAGATCCTCTCCACCCCTACCCATAATAATTAGCACAAGAGATCAGCAGCCAACAAGATATACCTGCTGAGGTTGAGGTTGCTGAGGAGGATGTGGCGGAGGGTCCAATGGAGGCTAGTGAGGTTGCTGAGGATGCGAAGGAGGGTCCAACGGAGGCTGGTGCTCGGCAGCTTGCGTAAGAGGGGAAAAACATACGAACCTAAATTGAAATCACAAAAACTTACCCATTAGCGCAGGATGAGCCCTTCGTAAATCCTCCTCTCACTGCTAACCAGACCATTAGCGCGACAGATTTAGAAAGATCAGGATACACAACAGATACATAAAGATTAGCTCTACCCCTACCCATAATCATTAGCACAAGAGATCAGCAACAAATAAGATACACCTGCTGAGGTTGAGGATTCTAAGGAGGCTGCGGCGGAGGGCCCAGTGGAGGCTGGAGAGATTGCTATGGAGGATGCGGCGGAGGGTCGAGCGGAGGCTTGTGCTCGGTAGCCTGTGTAAGAGGGGGGAAAACATAAGAACAAAAATTGAAATCACAAAAATTTACCCATTAGCGTAGGATGAACCCTTCTTAAATCCTCCTCCCCACCCCTAACCATTCGCGCGACAGATTCAGAAAGATCAAGATCAGAGCCTCCTCTCCACCCCCTACCCATAAGATCAACAACCAACAATTCAGAAAGATCATCCGAGATATACCCGCGGAGGTTGCTATCCCTCGTCCAACGGAGGCTGGTGCTCATCCATGGAGCAAAGTTTAGAATTTAGGGTTTAGGGTTTGGGTTAGGGGTTAGGGTTTAGGGTTATGTCCGCAACAGCGGCGACATAGTGAGAACAAGGGCACGCGGCCTGGGTGCCCCTCCAGGAAAAGATGCTGCCCCTCCATGCCACATGACTCATGGCTAACTAATTAAAAAATGAGGAAAAGTGGTTAAAATGTCATATGAAGGGTAGAAATTCATGTGTACGGTAGACCTGCTCATCACTACAAGAAACAAACTTTTTTCGTCGGCCATTTTAATTTTTATCGTTGGCAAAGGAACTGACGACAATACATGGCTTTCTGTCGTCAGTCGTACTAATAGCCGACCACACAAATACATGCATGTTGCTCATCCGCTGGCAAGTAGGGCTTCTGTAGTCAGCCCAGCAGTGCCGAGGACACAAAGTTGCCTTTTTCTAGTCGGCCAACAAATGCCGACGACACAAGTTGGCCTACCAGACAGTGCGTTAACGGTTCAAATAAGGTGGCTCCAAAAGTTGGAAGTATTTTGGCGTCTTGTTGTCGGCTAGATATTGACTGATGACAGAAGCCTCATCGAGGCCCATCCTTAGAAAAATCGCCATTGCTAGCAGCTGGGCCCAATGCAGTTTGTGTCGTCGGCATCATTCTGGTAGAGAACATTGTATTTTCAAGGCTTTTATCCCTCGCCCAGCCTGACGTACCCGACCCGATCCAAAAAAACACGACCCGATCTCGGCCAGACCAGTGCATCGGGTTGGGTCGGGTCTCAATTTGAAGCCCGAACGTCAGGTCGGGTGGGATTCGGGACCAAAAAAATTGTAAAAACAGCCGTGCGGGCTCAGGTTTCCAGGTTTCGGGTCAAGTTTTTGGGTTTCGAGTAGGGTTTGGGCCCGGATTTGTGTCTCGATGCGTCGGGTCGGGTCGGGCTCGGGCTGGCTGAGTTTTGGTCCGATTTTGGAAAATCCAACCTGAACCCTCCCGAGCTCGACAAATGATCAGGACTAGTGTATGGTGTCATGAATTTAAATGCATACTAAATCAATGTCGTTTGAGTCAAGGCCATCGAATTGGATGACCTGTGAGTAAATTTAGGCAAGTAGATGAGTGTCTCATCGACCATGGGTAACGGTGGCGATTGAGGCCAGCCAATGTCTCTAAAGCTATGGACGGGATTGTGATGTCAGGGTGGCTGGGTCGTACCCTGACAACCATATTGGGGGCATTGGATAGTTGTGTAGTTGCGCCACAGTGCGTGGAAGGCGTGCGAGCAGTTCATGCCGGTTGACTGGTGCGAGGACACTACTACAGAACACCCCTTCAGCACCACATCATAACTGTCGGTTCACTTTGAAACGTCAGAGTTAAAGTATCACTGTTGGTGCTTAAACCTCTTCAAACTCGATGTCCAATCCAGAGGAGAAAGGTTGGGTGTAAGCCCTCAATTTTTGCTTAAGTACCTCTGATTTACATGCACTAGTTCCTAGATCACAACATTGCACCTATAATATGTTGGGTTTAGTCCCACATTGGTTATTGGTGATGAGGGAGCACAACTTAAAAGGTGGAGGCACCCCTCTCCCTTCAGGGCTAGTCTTTTGGGCTGAGTTGGGCCAGGACCTGGGTTGTGCTTCTAGTTGGGCCAATAAATGTGGGGACCTGGGCCCGAGACCAGGTGTTGGTCTCGGGGGAGCCGGATCGCTGGCGGGCCATGAGATGGCAGGATCGCAGCGGCCTCCAATAAGTGGTATCAGAGCCATGGTCAGTAACCCAGAACGTCTCCATGAGATTGCACGGTGTAGGACAGATGGTCCGATGTGTGATGGGGGAGATTGTTGGGTTTAGTCCGACATCGGTTATTGGTGATGAGGGAGCACAACTTAAAAGGTGGAGGCACCCCTCTCCCTTCAGGGCTAGTCTTTTGGGCTGAGTTGGGCCAGGACCTGGGTTGTGCTTCTAGTTGGGCCAATAGATGTGGGGCCTGGGCCCGAGACCAGGTGGGTCTCGGGGGGAGCCGGATCGCTGGCGGGCCATGAGATGGCAGGATCGCAGCGGGCTTTAACATAATACATAGACAGATATCATTTGGTACATGCGAAAATAGTGTGAATCTAAATATTACATAACATAGTTCCAACCCATAGGGTCATTAAATAGTACGAATGACCGGCCAAATATCATATTACAATAGATTTATCAGACTTTGTGAATAACAATGGAATTTAAAAAAAATTAAAAGTGTATCCAATGACTGCATATCTGCAAACAACTAGAGAAATACCCTAAACCCCGTTCTGGCCATCAAAATTCGGATTCTCATCATCGAGCCATTCCTAGGGATCCTCTTCATAATCTCCGTCTCAAAGAGTGGGAGTATGCAGGGTTAGTATCATGCAAACATTAGCTGGTTAACACCCTTCCTAATATATTTAGTGACAGAGGTTTCAAGAGAAGGGGAGAGGTTCTTTTTAGTTGCGTAAAGCCAATTTTAAAGAGGTTATAAATCACCCAATCTTGTTCATTTGTTTATTGATTATCTCGATTAAGCAATGGGGTCGACATTGTCTTAACAAACAACTTTAGCAACCAGACCACACGACCAACAATCATAACCAACCCAACCATGAGTCGACCGAACCAACCAAACATAACCAACAATGCCTTTAACCATATTAATAATAACAACCAATCATATTCAAACCATCTTTGTTTCAACAATGGTCACCTTATCTAGAATTGACAATCCCTTTGTGGGCCACACATGCCATGGGGTGCCTGGTCTTAACCTAGGAGGGTTGCCTACCCAAACTAGTCTCACGGTCCCAAGCTGCCATGGGTGCCCGATCTTGACCTAGGAGGGTTTTCGACCCAAACTAGTCTCATGGCCTCATAGTACCAAGAAGTACCTAGTCTTGACCTAGGAGGGTTGGTAACTCAAGCTAGTCTCATGTTGGTCCCTCAATCTAGAGTGGACCCAGGGTGCCTTCGTAGAGCACACACTATTGGTACACCAAACTTGTTCTACCGCGCGATGGCCATGCGTTGTACATGTTGGAACCATCTCTTGATGGCAGCGTCACATCTATCTGTGTTACTCCGCGTTCTTCCGAGGCAAGCCCGTGCTCTACCCAGCAAAAGGGCCCTACTTGCCCTGATTAACTTTTCCACATTGTAATAGCTCTGCAGAGCACTCAAGCTAGACCTCGTCTGCATTTTCCTCTATCAGGACAAATTCATAACCAATCCAACCATCATCAAAGAGAAACTCCATCATCACGTCAAACCATAGCCATTACTGACCAAACGACCATCCTACACCAAACACTCCATCGCAAACCACAACAAACCATACAACATCATTCTAGTCTCATGTACCAACCCTATCTGTTATATATCATCAGTTTAAGTGAATGAATGAATGCCCGATGAATATATGTTCATCGCTCCATAGCATTTGTGCCTAAAAGTTAATTTTGAATCTAAACAAGTGTAAGCAAGTTTTATCCATAAGTAGGGTTAAAGTTATTACTAGTTAGACTTTGGTTAATGAAAGGATATGATAATAAAGGCAGTTATATAGGGTAGTCATCGATAACAATGGATGTACATGTTTATAACATAAATAACAAGTAGCAGAATTCATATAGCATGCATATTGACAGCAAACAACATAGTTTAAAAAAAGGGGCGTTGACATAAACTAAGAAATGTTCGCTCGTCTTGACAACGAGGGTGATCTTTCTGCCACTACAGGAAACCAGACTTTTGTGGTCGGCCAAAAATCTTTTGTGGTCGGCCAAACCACCGCCGATACTGTTTTTCGCTCTATGTCGACGGCCAAAAGTGAGTTCGACGACATTAAACAACAATGTGGTCGGCCAAAAAAAGGCCGACCGCAATAGTCACAGCCAACTCTCCCGCCTTCATACAAATTTGAAATTTGGACCCACTCATCTAAACTCTGTCGGCGGCAAAATTTATGCCGTTGACATAGAGGCACCCAGCTCACGGCATCTTAACGGCCTAACGAAAAACCACGTCAAGGTGGGCCCACAAGGCAGACGTCTATGATGGTCCTACCAATGTCGTCGTCCACTGTTATGCAACTTGGAACCTTCCTTCCAAATCAGCGACGTCTATTGTAGGCATAACGACATGAAAATCCACATGCAAGAAAGATGATGCATGAATGCGTGATTCTCCAACATAATTGTAACATACTTGCTAGGGTTCGGGGTCATATGGCAACTAGTTCGGGCGAAAATTGGTTGTATGACACTTAGTTGATGTGCCTCACAGAAACTAACACTCAGTTGATTTGTCTTTTGATGAATAACACCGGGCACATCTATTTCTTTTATTGATGACATTTTGACTATTTTTCTGGCTTTTTCCTTCTTTTCTTTTTCATTTCCACTCATTTGAGTCAATAGCATATCTCAATCATTGTGCATTTAGAATTAATGCGTGTATTTTTTTTTTACGATTTTCATTTTATGTGAAGACATCTGAATTATCAGCTACCTACGTGTATTAATGCGTGTATTTGATTCGAGTGATTCGATTGCATTTTAGTTGGTGGGTTTCTGAAGAGAATATTGTTTTGATCTTTATAAAAATAAATTAATGCTGGGCCATTTTCTAAAAGTGGTACAGAAATGGTCAAATACGTTTTTTTTTAGGTTGGAGTGGGTGATGGATACTGATCTTTTGCTTAAAAGAAAACGAAAAAAGGGAAAAGACTGGAAAATAGCCAAAATGTCATCAATAAAAGGAATAGGTGTGCCCAGTGTTAGTTTCAAAATGTCACCAAAATATCAACTGAGTGTTAGTTTCTGTCACATCAATTGAGTGTCATACAACCAATTTTCCTCTAGTTCGGGGTTTTATGGCAACTGATAATAAACCTTTATTAGGGATACCTCATAACAAACCCTCATTTATGGGAAAGGATTATTTCTAGGATCCCCAATAACTAGATATCACTATCGGAAAACTCGTACCTGTTTGATTGGAATCGGTACTAATAGTGGTATCAGTACCGATTCATAGAAACAATAGTGATTTGGATTTTCAATATTGGTTGGACAAAAGTTTAGATTCCTTTTGAATGCGGGTACCGGCCAGCAGACACATGGGCTCATTACGAACCGTTATTGATGGGGGCTCATCAGTACTGGTTCGTGTTACGAATCGGCACTAATGCATCATTTCTGAAAGGTTAAAACGTATGTATGTGCTAGTTATATCAAAGCATGTGGGTGGTTGAGTTGGCTAGAGGAGTGAGGTGTGGGTCACAAGGTGCTAGGTTTGAGTCCTGATTCTCCCAATATTTTGAAAACTTTTTTCCAAAGTCTAGACCCCTTTAGTATCGATTGATTGAATACCCCTTAGGCAATAGTCCCATTTTACCAGTATCGGTTCAAAAACCAGTAATGGTAGCCTTTATGAACCGGTACTAAATGTCTCTTCGCTAGTGGTAATAGTTATCTATATGTGATTCCGACAACTATTGGCGAGGGACAATCAATTGTGAAATTTAACTTAATATTTTTCCTCGGGTAAAGGATTATATGTTGGACTATTTTCTAGATAAAGGAAGCCTTTTATATAATTTTTATTAATTTAGTTTCCCTCTTGACGGTATGGTTAAATAATTCACGAAGTTCTATACCCTATAGTATTTATGGAAAAAGTTCCATAATTTTTGGAGACCGTTTGCTATTTTCATTAATTCCTATAATTGTGCCTATGGATAATGGGGCCATCCAGTGGTCCTTAGCGGTGGACCGGTGGCTAATGGCTGCGGTGGACCGAGGGAGCAGGGAAGAAATAAACATCAATTATATCTTCAATTCTTCACCCTCTAAGGAGAAACTATCTTGCCGGAAAGCTCCAAACAAACACTTACAACTTTGTCTGTGATGCAAACTGAGTTTTTGGCATGTTATGAAACTACCAAGCAGGTTATATGGATTAATTAATAATTTTCTTATGGAACTTAGTGTGGCAGGCAACATTTCTAAACCACTAACCATATACTTTAATAATCAACTAGAAGTGTTTTATGCAAGTAACAACAAGTCAAGTGGTGCAAGATGGAATCCAGATCAAAACATTAGTGTCAAGCATATAAATAATAAATTAATACTTGTAGATCCGCTTGCAAATGGTTCAACATCGAATATTTCTGTGATCATGTTGACGGCATGGGTTTTTTGAAAAGCCTCTAATTTTGAAAATGAGCTTCATAAAGTAAACCAACTCCCATTAAGTATAAGTTGAATTATCAATCGAAATAGGACAATGCACTATAGAGTCTTATTGGTTGTTCAATAGCCATCGCGTGGCGCTTGCTTTAGAGTACTACTCCCTCCGTTCCAAATTGTAATTCACTGTTGACTTTTGAATATTTTATTTGACCATTCGTCTTATTCAAAAAATATATGTAAATATTATTAATTTTGTTGTGATTTATTTTATCATTAAACATATTTTAAACATGACATATTTTTACATGTTTGTCCTATTTTTTTAAATAAGACGAATGATCAAAATGCGTCTTCAAAAGTTAACAGGGAACTATAATTTGGAACGGAGGGAGTATTTTATTTGAGAGAGAACTCATGATGTCTATGAACAAAGAAGCAAGCACGCAAAGAAGCAAGCACGTGCACCGATCTGGTGCGGGCGCATAGATCCTGATCCCGAACTCATGTACGTTACATAAAGGGACCGACTAGAAAGCAGGCGCCTGTGTTTTGCGTTTCGTGCAAGCGCTTCTTTTTTTTAGTACGATTGTATAGAAATTTCACCGTACAGAAGTACTGAAAAAACAGTATAAAAAAAGTGAAAAAAACTCTAGAATGGCAGCGGGCGGCGACGGGCAGCAGGTCAGCACGTTGGCGGATGGCGGGAGGTCGGGCCGGCCGCAGAGGAGATGTCCGGGGTGGCGACGGGGACGGGGTCGGCGCCGGCGAGACGCGGGAAGAAGAGGCCTACCTTTTGGTGGTGCGAATAGCGTCCTCGCGGTCGTCGGCAAAACCGTTACATAAATTAGTATGGACATACGATTGCAATGAATAATGTATGTGCTGTCACAGGAGATGCTCCAGCGAGGCGTCCAGGACTATGAAGTATATATAAACAGAGGCTTCTGTCGCTCGTCTTCACCTCTCTCTAGTCTCTACCTCCACGCCGCCCGGCGCGCAGCCACCTCACGCCGCCGTCGTCTCCCTCCAGGCCCATGGTCTCTCCCGCTCGTCGGCAACCTCCTCGCCATTGATCGATGGAACCCGCACCATTCCCTCGCTCGCCTCGCCGAGCGCTACGGCCCGCTCATGTCCGTCCGGCTCGGCAAGTGGCGTCCCTTAGCATCCTCGCCTCGCCAACTCCGTCCTCATGCTCCCGGCGTGCGGCAAGTGGCGCGCCCTGCGGACGCTCGCCGTGTCCGAGCTCCTGGCGCCGAAGCGCCTCGACTCGCTGCGGCCGCTGCGCCTTGGCGTGCGGTGGGAGGAGGTGCAGGGGCTGGTGAGCCATGTCGCCGCCGGGCACGCGGCGCGCGGCGGCAAGGCGTTCGAGGTCGGGAAGACCGTGTTCGCGGCGTCCCTTAGCATCCTGTGGCGGCGCACCATGTTCTCCTGCCGCCTCGACCTGGAGCTGGGGGAGCTGGTGAAGGAGTGGTCGTCCGTCGCCGGAGCGGCCAACGTCTCAGACTTCTTCCCGGGGGTCGCCGCCGCCGACCTCCAGGGTCTCCGGCACAGGATGGGGCGGATAGTGGCGCACGCGTACGGCATAATTGACGAGCTGCTTGCATGGCGTAGGTCTCGCCGGGAAGCCGGTGAGCCCCGCAAGGATGACCAGTTGGATGTGGTGCTTGACGAGGAGCGTGAATGGCAGCGGGAGGAGGGGAATTCCATGCTAAACCGCGATGCCGTCAAAGGACTCATTACGGTAACAATGATACCCCCAACATTTGCACACCCTTACACGTCAGCGTCGTTCCACGCTAGAGCTAAATGAGTCGAGCTCGAGTGAGTCTGACAAGCTCAATAAGGCTTGCTCGAATAAAGCTCGGACACTGATATACCTGCATACCAATTTTTTTAGGGACAATTTCCTGTGTGTCACTAAAAAGATTTCCAATCCCCTGTATGCCATCCTGTGTGTATGATATGAGGACCCGTCTGAATGTATGACATATGAGCACAGTGGCATACAAGGTATTTTAATTTTTTCCAGTGGCATATAGAGTATTTTCCCATTTTTTTTACCGATACTAAAATCAAGTTAAGATGCATGCCAATCTAATGATAGCTCATCCATTTAATGAATCTTATGGCGGATACTAAGACTGTGATTAACTATTTAATCACATTCACATGGCAATTCACACGATCCTGCAGCGGATAATACCACCATGATTAATCACATTGCCATGACAAGGCACTTTTCAATCCAATCACATCAGGAAGATGAGAGATATTTGTCGCATTATATAGGAGAGGAAATTTTCATCTTTATTGTTCACACCCTCATGCAATGTTTCATACTATACCCAAAAATTATCCTCACAACTACCTAGTCATGGAGCGGTGATCGATAGTCCCCGTGTATAAAACTACACATGTTAGAACTCAATGATGATTTTACATCAAAGGATTATACAGTTATATATGTTATGACCCACATAACAATATCGGTAGTATCTCACAATGCCTAGATCTATTTAACGTCATGTCCTCTAACATGCATCTATATTATTGATTTTGCATCTATTGTATATGAAACATTACCATGAATGTGATATATTGATAGAAAACCAAAGATCATTTAAATTGATCTGTTCGAACCATATGTCTTACAACCAAGACCCATTTTATCCAAGGGTAAATAAACTTAGACGTGATACAATAATGTGCATGATCGCCTCTAGCTAAAAAGAATTATAATGAGCGCCTTAAAATGACATGATGTTTCAAGACCTATTTTGGCCTTGTCCTGTTTAGTGATGAGTAAAGTTAAGTTTTACTGTAGTAAAAGTCGAGAGTCCTCAAAAGATGTCTAAAGTGGCTGCAAAAATAATTAAAAGTAGTTTTAAGATCTTTGATATGAACACTAAAAGTCTTGAAAAAATTGTTGCAACATATAGGCTATATAAAAATAACAAATTTTGCTAGAGTAAAACTCAACTAAACTTTATGCCGGAAAGAACAAGAACTTTGTGGTCATTTGTCATTCTTCTAGTGTTGATGCTCCTAGTTTTCTGTGATACTATTTAATCACATTCACATAGCAATTCACTCGATCCTCGGCTACAGTTGAGTGGGAGATGACTGAGCTACTACGTTCTCCAAAATCAATGAAGAAAGTGAAGGAAGAGCTCATGAGGGTTCTTGGGGCTAAGACCCATGTGGATGAGTCAGACATTGACCAACTCCCCTATCTTCAAGCTGTGGTGAAAGAAACGCTACGGCTTCATCCAACCGCTCCATTAACATTCTATAGAGCTGAGGCTACAGCAGAAGTGCAGGGTTACACCATCCCTGAAGGAACCACAGTAATACTGAACTTGTGGGCACTTCATCGACAACCTGATGTTTGGGCTGATCCGGCTATGTTTGTTCCTGATAGGTTCATGGGCAAAGACATCAACTTCTTTGGCTCGCACCCTGAGCTAATTCCATTTAGTGCTGGACGACGCATGTGCCTTGGAATGACGCTAGCGGTTAGAAATGTTCATCTAATTCTCGCGTCACTGCTCTATCACTTTGATTGGAAACTTCCTGAAGGAGCCAACGAAGATGATGTTGATATGGTAGAAAACTTGCATGGATTGGTATCCACCATGGCGACCCCAATTAAAACCATTGCTGTGTAAAATCTCCACGAAAACTCCGGTTAATTTATGCTAATAGATACTGTGTTAAAGAATTGTCCTTTGCTTTTGTGTAGATAGCATCATGGGTATGGGCTGTAAAAAAAACACATGTACAGGCTTGGCCAACATATAGCTCCTCCCTCATTGTACGGTTGATGTATATGGATTAATAAATAGTTGGCTGATTGGCTCCAACAATTACTGATCTCAGCATTTCTGTGACAGTTATTATTACATTGTGTGTTCTTGTGTTATTCATCTCAGTCAGTTGTTTGTAGTGGTTGACTAATTGGTTAACAATGCAACAATGACAAATATTCCACCATACAGTTTCTATCTTTCCTTTTGGTTAAATTTTTTTTTCCAATTATTCGGTTAGACAACTAATGGCAAAGAATTGATGAGAGAACCTCTTTTTTTACATTGTGTCAAGAAAACCTTTTGGTAAACAGTTCTCTACATAAATTGGCTCCAGATATGCATGCGACTGATCTATAATTTGAACTTTAATTTCCTGAAATTTTTGTACTAAAACATGTGCTACTATTTGCAAATGTCACCCTTAGAGTATTACCATCAGAGTCCCAAAGATTGCATGTTATTTGTCATGTTCTTTTGAGCTGATCTGAACAGCTGAACGGCTGAGCGGCTGAAATGACTGAATTTTGTTTGACTTGTCTTTTAAAGCGTTAGGACCCACCTTCAAAACAGTGCAAAAACAAACTCAAAGCATATGTCTTTTCAAAACGTAGATAAGTCGTTAAGCTATTAAGCCGTTAAGCTGGTAAGCTGAAAAGAACATGGTCTTAATCTGCAAAAGTACAGGGTGTATATTCCCCAGAAAAAATAATATATCTAACATATTAATTTCTTGGGAATGTATCACGTGCTCAGAGCTTCTCCAATGGTGCTTAGTAAGCTTGCTATAAGGAAATCAACTCAGCATTTTTCTTATGTGGATAAGGTAAAATGAGGAGAGAGATATAGGGCCGGCCCGTTTGGATGGAAGCCTACGCTTGTCGCACCGTAACATCCTAAAAATTTGATGAGTTTCAAAATTTGGTTTCAGCCTAGATAATTGCAAAATGATTTAATATGAAATTTGTTGAATTCAAAAACAGCCTATAAAAATTTCTCATTGTTAAAGACAACAAAAATGTTATATAATATTTCTTTTCTATGAACAATTATTGATATATTTTTCCTAGGGTCCTAACGGCTTCAATGATTTTTGGGAAGTTTCATAGATTTTTAAGCCATTTGATATTTTTAATAAATATAGAACTCAAATAGCAAATACTAAGAATAAAAACGATATTATTTATTCTTGGGTCGATCTTGGTTTCTTGGACCTTTGTGTAATCGCAATCACATTGTGGTCGTAGTTTGGCAAGAGGAGCGTCGGAGTGCCGTTGTTGTTGAAGCCAAGCACCGCCACCATTTGAGATCATGTGAGCTCACCAAGGGTCCGAAAGATTGCTCTTGGGCTCTGCAATCACCCATAGATTCCGCAGAGTTTGAATTCGTGCTTAGTTCGGATAGGGAAGCGCTGTAGATACTTTTTTGGGCTCACCGTACTTGCTTTGCCGCTTTGGACAACATACTTCGTCACCGGTGAGTCGTTGAGACGACCCTCCCAATTACCATATGCTAATGACCACGTTATGCTAAGATCATGAAGTAATTGTGTGGGTTTAGGCTAATACACCCGAATAACTTATCCACTTAGAATGACACTTCAGATGCGAGCCCAAGTCAAGAGTATTGCAGCAGAACAATAATTACATAGAGTCTCATGCTTTATTATATCATGAAGCCACGCAAGGCTGAATGTGCTATCGATACAGTAAAGTCCTCTATTTATTTTAAACATACATAACCACCGTGTGATGTCCTTATTGCTATCTATTACTTGTCACACGAATGGTCTACAGATAGTCTTCTAATAGGTCCATATTCTCAGAATATGGCTCCTCTTCGTAATGTCCCTCAGTGACAGGGTTGTCTTGGCTTTCGCCCACAAGGTCTTCTGGAGTCACATCTAAGCAAGGTTTTGATAGCAAGAGTGAGTACAAAGTACTCAGCAAGCGATAATAACAATGTTTTAATAACTCTAAGTAAATAAGAGAAAACTCTTTTTAGATCGAGCATACCTACTCTAGTCATTTCTTCCCACTTTATTAACATATTAAAATACCATTTTAATTTAAAGAGTTGTCAAGTTTTAATTTAAGAAAAACTACTAGCACTCGTATACAAGATGGACTTAGCCTCCGTAATCTCCATTCTAAGAGACTGGCATGAATTCATGATTTTACCATGCGCAGGTTTGTACCATTTTTCTCGGAGTCGCCCCAAATAAATTTCGGGCTCAGAGTGTTTACTCTATGTCGAAAAGTTACGTCTTCAATCCGGTCGTACAATAAGTGATGGTAATTATCTTTAGACGCATCTTACTCACAACCTCGTCCTCCATCACTTATCCTCGTTTCCGTTTTACTCATTCCTGACACCGAACAATGAGTATCATCTCGGCATAATATAGTGTCGTTGGTGGGGGTCACCATGGGTTTGCTCACCCTGGGTACGCTCACCGGCTCCCGCTCGTGCCTGCCAAGACATCAAGGAGCGGCTGCTCCCCTCTTCCCGAGCGATGCACTTCAGAGGAATCGCAGGCGTAGAGCTTGGCCTTTTGCTCGTACCTCTTGGCTGACGCATCGTCGTCGAGGATCGCTTGGTCCCACAGGAAGGCTAGGATCAGAGCCATCCACGTACCTTCCCGGCCAAGGGTGGCGACCACACGGTGGCCGCCGATGTACTCCGCCTGGCCTGGCATGTCCACCTTAACCGCCTCGGCAGTTGTTCCACCTTCCCTCCCTGAACTGGCGGCCGAGGCAGCAATAACATCGTCTCCACCAGGTTCGGGGGCTGCGACGGACGGTCGCGGAAGCCCTCTCTTGAAGACCCCGACCGAAGCACAGGCGTCGTCGTCCCACCAGGGTCGGGGGCTGCGACGGACGAGGTGGCTTTACAGCGCCCGGGCTGGTCGTCAGGGTCGCTTGGCTTGCGCTCGGCACACCTAGCACCCCTCACCAGCTCGCAGGCATCCTGGAGGGCAGTAGGCTGGCCGAACAAGCCGGCTCCCGCTCATGCCTCCTAGGATATCAGAGAGCGGCTGCTCCCCTCTTCCCGTGCGATGCACTTCAGAGGAGTATCAGGCGTAGAGCTTGGCCTTTCGCTCGTACCTCCCGGCAGACGCATCGTCGTCGAGGATCGCTCGGACCCACAGGATGGCTCAGACCCGACATCCGCAGACCCTCCCGGCCAAGCGTGGCAAGCGACACGGTGCTCGCTTGGGTACTCCGCCTGGCCAAGCGTTTCCACCGATGCCTCCAAGGAAGCGAAGCTGCCCCCTCCCTGAACCGGAGGCCGAGCCAGCCGCATCGTCGTCCCCACCAGGGCTGGGGGCTGCGATGAACGGTCGCGGAAGCCTTCTGTCGATAGCCCCGACCGAAGCATAATTTCTTCGCCTTCAGACTTCACTTGACGCCGTCAAGAACACAGCTTGGAAACAAGCATTGCATCATGCGCAGTGCAACCGCTTGCCGCTAGCCGTGCTGTCCAGTCATCATCATGACACGTAGAGTCGCCGAAAGGCTTGCAAAACAGAACTCATCCCAACACTTATGTCTACAGCCGGACGCCACCGCGCTGCCGGAGAGGAAGAAGTGTCAAGGGAGCCCCGCCGCCTGTTGCCGCCGGAGGCGGAGCCGCGGAGGAGGGGCTGTATCCCGCCGGGCTCACCGCTGTGGAGGAAGACCCCCCGCCGGCCGCTGCAGAGGATGTCAGAGGAGGGAGCCGACCCGTGCCTCCTACTGCCGCTGGGCGCTGGACGAGGAGGAAGGCCAAAAGAGGCCCACGCCGTTGGCTGGCGCGCCGCCTGGCCAGGCCACCGCCGGGCTTGAGGAGGAGGCCGACACCTGCTGCTGGAGAGAGGGAGGAGGCCGGCAGGGAGCAGCCCCGCGCCCAGCGCCGCTGCAGAAGAGGAGGAGCCACCGAGCAAGCCGACGCCACCGTGCTGCCATTGGAGAAGAGGAGCAGCGCGCCGCAGCGCTGCTGGAGGAGGAGGACCTGCCGCGGGAGCCAACGCCGTCGCGCTACCACTGGAGAAGAGGAGCGATGCGCTGTTGGCGTCCAATAAAGTCCAAATTCATACGCCAGCATACGCCGATATTCCGGTTATATGGGAGAAAATCATAGTTTATACTAACTTTTTATTTTAAACTAATAAATTTCCACAAGTTTTTGTGAGTATTTGTCCTCAGGGTCAAACTGGAGAAAACTGCAGCCGAACCGAAGAAAAGTGTAGGCCGACCGACTTACCCTAGGCCAGCCGACCCACATTTGTGGCCAATCGAGCCCAAATTTGTCCAGGTGGTAATAAGCATCCAATGAAGAGGTCCCTGCCATCCACTTCAGTCGGTTTGATCTAGAAACAGGGAGTGCTTCACAAGTCATGCATAGGATTCTAAAGGAACCCAATGCTACAATCGGAATGATCATAACCATTCGGGATTCCAATTCAGGATAGCGGGTGGTAGTGAGTGTCCGAGCACCGACGACGAATATTAAGTGAACCACTGATCGTTATCGCCCAAGCTCTCTCAATAAACTGAATCACACAACATTTGCGAACTTATTAAACTCGTCTCGTTGTCCTCCCACTGTCTGCCTAATTATTGTAGCACTCTACTTAGTATGTGTGTGTGTCATCGGTCTATTTATCATATCATATTTACCTCTTAACTAGCTGGTTGGTATCTCAATAATATAGATATTAGAATTATCTTTCTCCATCGTTCCCTGTGGATTCAATACCTTGGAATACTCCTAGGTGAAAACTACAAGCGATATCCGTCCGCTTGTGGATTAATTTCTAAGAGCGTAAGAATCACCATCAAGTTTTCTGGCGCCGTTGCCCGGGAACGCAGAGGTAGAAGAAAATCAAAAAAAAATATTTCCATTCAAAAAAATATATTTTATTATTTATACAATCCTAGTTAACGGGTTTATCCCTGCTCTGTCTTGTTTGGAGAAACTAGCAGAGCTGTACATGACCGGATTTGACCATTCGAAAAACTTCCACCAAAACTTTTCGGAGAACTTCCACCAAAACCTTTCGGAGAACTTCCACCAAAACCTTCTGATCCTCATAAGAAATCATTTCCTCTCTACCAAAACACCATCGTCGTCATTTGAGATGGTTGTCGAAAAAACCATCTTTGAGTTCTCGGCCCTGTCTAGCACAATCGTCCCCACTGGGTCTGAAACCAATGTAAGTGCCGGAGGCTTCGAGCGGAAACCGGCTCTTGTCGACGTGGATGCCAATTCCATCAACAACGAATTCCGTCAACGGTCAAGCTACATGCTGGGAAGGAACTCCAAACCCAACTTCTCATTCGCCCACCATCGAATGGGCAGTAGTGCTAAAAAGAAGCATGCCACCCCAACGAGGTCGCCAAAGATAAGGAAAGCTTTTGACGGCGTGCGCTCCGCTCAACCACTGCGGATCACACCCCTATTAGATTTTCTTAGCCGATCAGCTCGAGCTCAGTTCGATTCGAGCGTCGGGCACGGCGAGGAGCGACGCGCAGAATTTACCCAGGTTCGGACCCCCTCGCGGGTAACAGTCCTACTCCTGCCGAGCCTTAGCTCTTTTCGTGTTGTGGTTGTGTGGAATACGATTAGAGAATGTTTTTCCCCTCCCTTCTCTCTCCTCCCCTTTTATACAAGCCTCGAACAGGCGGAGAGAGCTGAGGGGGGTAGGCAGTACAGTACTCTCAGTACACTGATAAGACATGAGGGACGGGACAGGAGAGACGAAAACGTGTGCTGCTGAGCGGCGCCGCCCACGCGTGCTTCGCAAGTGGCCTCTGACCCGTGTGAACACGCCGGTGAAAGGACGGGCGGGCTCCAGCTTGCGCCGCCTGACGCGGGCGGCCGGCCTGATGCCGCCCAACTCTCTCTCTGCCGGTCAATTCCGCAGCGCCACAGTGACAGTTGATCAGACCTGCAGAGGTCACTATGGCGGTAATCATCTCTTCATCTGTCTATCCGCGCGTATGTCGCATTTAATGCGCCTGTCCTTCCCTGCAGAGGAGAGCCTTCGCACAGAAGACTCCCTTAGGACGCTTCCTGCTGCGCGGGTCCCACCTGACAGTGAGGGACCTCTCGCGCTCGCCGGGGGGCTCGCCCGGACGCTGGGGCTTGGTCGCCCGCTTGACGTGTGGGGCCCTCGCCCGGTGCTCTGAGGGGCTCGCCCACACGCTGGGGCCTGGTCGCCCGCCTGAC
>SPJY01015164.1:24235-57371 GCA_005191435.1 Raddia distichophylla
GACACCACGTCTGCTACTATTTCTAATCAATCTTCCTCAGTACCAAAAGAAGTTGATCTAGGTTCAATTCCTGGCTCTAACAGTATATGAGTGAGAACCTAAACTGATTCCAGACGAATACAAGCTACCGGTAAGGCAAATCTACACAACTCATTTATGTAGATACACTCAACTCAAATAAAGTTCAACACATAAGCAATGAATGAAGTGATCTCACTAATTGAAACAATTAGAAAAGGGTACAAGAGCTATTACCCGAATTTCCGAACACACTTCCGGAACTCTGAGCTTCAGCCCGACTTGACTCTAACTCCCAACTACTACTAACTAAGAGCTACTCTAATAAGTGGAATGAAAGTGTGGAAAAGTGTTGTGTGTTGTGTTACAAATGAGCAGTAGGGGTCCCTTTATAGTGTTCCGCAGCCAACCGGGGTGCTCCACGTGTAGGGACACATGTCAAGCAACCCTCCTCCAAAGGGGAATCCGAGGGGGCTCAAGAGTGGGTCGGCTGGCCTAGGGTGGGTCGGCCGACCCACCTCCATCACCTCTCAGCCGTGGATTTCTTCTAGGATGCTCCCTTGATGGTGTAGATTAACCCCTTAAGCCGGTGGATCAAATGGACTTGCGCAAGAAAGGAATCCAAGGGAATCCTATGCTCATTTGTGAAGCAACCATGTCCATTCGATCAAACCGACAGCAGTGGATGGTCTAGATGTCCTCATTTTGTGCTTTTATGCCAATGGGGAGAAAACAGAGCCGGGTTGATGATGTGGCCAGGTCGACCGGCCTAGGTTGGTCGGCCGGCCTGGCATTTTGCCCAGTCTGACTCTGGTTTTTCTCATTTTGTACTTGTAGACCCACAACTCACCAAAACTTGTGGAACTTTATTAGAATAAATAAAATGTTAGTATAAACCTTGATTTTCCCTTCGAAATGCCGGAATTCTGGAGTATGTTGACATATAAAATTGGTGTTTATTTGACGTCAACAACATCTCACGTTGGAAAGTGACGGTAGTATTCCTCAGCACGAACGGGAATATCAGCGAAGAAACGTCAACGTTACCCAAATCCGAGGAGGCCTCGGGCTTGGGGCACGTGTCATCTTGCCACCCTAGCTCCAAAGGGGAATCCGAGGAGCTTCAATAGGGGGTCGGCCGGCCTAGGGTGGGTCGACCGCCCACCTTCACCTCTCGGCCATGGATTTCTTCTAGGATGCTCCCTTGATGGTGTAGATTAACTCCTTAAGCCGGTGGATCAAGTTGACATGCGCAAGAAAGGAATCCAGGGGAATCCTATGCTCATTTGTGAAGTAACCGTGTCCATTCGATCAAACCGACTGTCATGGATGGTTTAGATGTCTTCTAATTGTGCTTTGACGCCACTTGAGAGAAGCTGGAGCCGAATTGGTGACGTGGCCAGGTCGGCCGCCCTAGGGTGGGTCGGGCGGCCTAGCTTTTTGCCCGGTTCGGCTCTGGTTCTTCCCATTTTATACCTATGGACCCACAACTCACCAAAACTTGCGAAACTTTATTAGATTAAAAAAAATGTTAGTATAAACCTTGATTTTCCCTCTGAAATGCTGAAATTCCGGAATATATTGACGTATAAAATTGGTGTTTATTTGACGTCAACAGCCACCACTGCCGCCGAGCAGGCGTCATCGGTGGAGGCCACGGCGGTGCGCGACGAGCTGCGCCGCTAGCTCGGCTCCCTCGTCGAGATGCTGCGCCCGGCCTACCGGAGCTTCCGCGGAAGACTCCAGCCGCTGGGTGCTGTTACCCGCGCCGTAGAAGCCCTTGTCGCCCTACCGCGGCTGCTGAGGGAGCGCTCGGCGAGCGACGGACGCGCCGCCGCCGCTGGGGCGGCGCGCTACGTGCTGGCCTACTACGCCAGCCGCGACGCCGCCTTCGACCTCTCGGTGGTCCGCACCGGCGTGCAAGGCCGCATCGGCGCCGCGGAGGCGTGTGTTGCCGAGGCCGCCGACCACGTGGCGGGGCTGATGATGGTGGCGCCCGAAGCCTCCACCGACAAAGAGGCAGAAGAGGCCACGCCCGTGGAGTGACGAGGCTTGCGCTGCCCTGCACTTTTGCTGGCACACGCTTAAGCATGCTGAACTGTAAATTACCTTTGCTTATTAAATCTTGAATTATGCACGTCCGTTGTTCTGCTTGCTTTTCTGCGCTTGATTTTCTGCGCTTAGTCTTTGACATGTCCTGCGCGATCCAGTCTTGTTATTCTTCGCGAAAAAGACCGATGACACAAAGAGGTCGCCACAAAGCGAACAGGGCGCTTTGGCCGGGGCATGCGTGCTTTTCTTACGTCGCTTAGGACTTAAATCCCTGCAGTCTCTTTGGATTCTTCTTAACCCCGCGCGGCGAAGGTGTAACACCTTTTAGAAGCGATCCAGACGCCGGCGCCCTCGGTGGCGAATAGCGCCCAGGCCGAGCGGACACACCGTGTCAGATACGACTTCTAATCGTCCCCCCTCGCCCGATGCAGTGCTAAGTGATCGCCTTTACTGACAAGGGGCCAAGCGACCAAAGTACTCGCAACCAGACTATCCGGCGAGCACAAAAACAGGGGAAACAGAACAGCTCTGAACTTGACAAGAAAAACACTTGCACTGCAAAAGAGGGGAACTACAGAGGGGAGCTGTAGAGAGCCCCCAGCCCCCCGACCGACTAGGGAAGAGGAACTCTTGGCTAGACGGCCGAGCAAAACACTGATCTTACTTACAGAACCTAGGGGTAGAACTTCCGCACTTGATCGATATTCCATGTGTTGGTTAGCTCTGAGCCGTCTTCCATGGCAAGCCTGACAGATCCTGGGCAAGAGACTGACAGGCCTTCTCACAGGGGAGACAACTTGTTGCGACCCGCCTGCGTTTGGATTTTGCGCAGGACGAGGTCGCCCGCCGTCAGTGTCCTCTCGCGCACCCTTGTGGCATGGTGCCGCCTTAGGGTTTGCTGATAGCTTGCCGCCCATAATGCTTCTCGGTCACGGGCTTCTTGCAGCCAGCGCTCTTCTTGGTCATCTTCGCTGTACGCCGCCACTCGCGGCGACCCCAAGGACAGCTCTGATGGAAGCACTGCTTCTGTTCCGTATACCAGGAAGAATGGAGTTTCTCCCGTGGCTCGACTCGGAGTGGTACGCAGTGCCCATAATACTGTGGGAACTTCTTCGGCCCATCGCTTCCCGCGCTTCTGCGGCCGGTCAAACGCCCTTGTCTTGAGCCCCTTGAGCACCTCGGCGTTGGCGCGCTCCACTTGCCCGTTGCTCCTAGGATGGCCAACGGTTGCAAAGCAGAGCTTGGTGCCCATGCTCTCACACCAATCTTGGAAGTCGGAGCTCTTCAACTGAGCGCCGTTGTCGGTGATGATGCGGTTGGCGACTCCGAAGCGCACGAAGATGCTACAGATGAACATCACAGCTGCAGCCACTGTGATGACCTGAACCGGAACGGCGTCAACCCATTTGGTGAACTTGTCAGCAACGACGAATAGATGGGTGAAACCTCCTGTGGGCCGCGGAAACGGCCCCAAGATATCCAGCTCCCAGACCGCGAACGGCCATGAGAACTGGATTGTTTGCAGCGCCTAGTCTGGTCGGTGGATCTGCTTGGTGAAGAACTGGCATGCCTCGCATTTCCTCACCAGCTCGCAAGCATCCTGGATGGCGGTGGGCCAAAAGAATCCCTGGCAGTACACTCTGCCGACCAGGGTGCGACTGCTCGCATGGCTCCAGCACACGCCTCCATGGATATCGGAGAGCACCTTGCCCCCCTCTTCCTGAGAGATGCACTTCAGAAGAATTCCATTTCCACCCTGACGATACAGGTCCCCAGCTATCAGGGCGTAGAGCTTGGCCTTCCGCGCAATCTTCTCGACTGAGGCATCATCGTCGGGGATCACTCGGTCCCGCAGGAAGGCTAGGATCAGAGCCATCCACGTACCTTCCCGGCCAAGGGTGGCGACACATGGTGGCCGCCGATGTACTCCGCCTGGCCTGGCGTTTCCACCTTAACCTCCTTGGCAGTTGTTCCACCATCCCTCCCTGGACTGGAGGCCGAGGTAGCTATGACGTCGTCCCCTCCATGTTCGGGGGCTCCGACGGATGGCCGCGGTAGTCTTTCTTCAGACTCCGGCCGGGACAGAGGCTCGCGAGGAAGCGAGCTGAGAGAGGGCGTCGGCAAAGTGATTGTCACGCCTGGGGATGTGCTCGAAGCCTAGTCCCTCAAAGTGGCGCTCCATCTTGCGTACTTCCGCCATATATGCCACCATGGTGGGATCCGAGCACTGGAACTCCTTCCGTGCTTGATTGATGACGAGATAGAGTCGCCTTTTACCTATAAGCGCAGCGCCCAAGGCGGCCGCAGCGCGCAGGCCGGCGAGCAGTCCCTCGTACTCAGCTACATTGTAGGTGGCCTTGAAGTCCAGAACCACCCTGTACTAGAGGATGTCCCCTAAGGGAAGACCAGCACCGCCCCAGCCCCCGTGCCCTCGAGCTTGAAAGAACCGTCGAAGAAAAGAATCCAGGGCGGGGCGACAAGCAGTGCTTCAGCTTCAGGGGCGATGGAAGACCACTCGGCGACAAACTCCGCCAGAGCTTGCCCCTTGATGGCGGTGCGGGGGGCGAACTTGAGGTCGAATTCCCCTAGCTCCACAGCCCACTTGGCGACGTGACTTTCGGCTTCTTGATTACAGAGGATCTCCCTCAACGAGTACTCCGTGTACACCGTGATCTCTCGTCCTTGAAAGTAGTGCCGCAGCTACCTCGGCACCATCAGCACCGCATACAGCATCTTCTGATGCTGCGAGTACCGGGTCTCAGCATCATGAAGCACCTTGCTGACATAGTAGACCGGCCTCTGCACGTCTCCCGTTTTCGCTACCAATGCCGCGCTGACGATCTCCGGAGTGGCCGCTATGTACAACCAGAGCGGCTCTAGTGGCTCCGGTGCGACAAGTACTACAGGGGAGGACAGGTACTTCATCAAACCTTCAAACGCTTGTTGTGCCCCCTCATCCCACTCGAAATGATTGGTCTTCTTCAGCAGCTTGAACAGGGGCAGGCTCTTCTCCCCCAAGCGGGCTATGAACCGGCCCAGGGATGTTAAACAGCCGGCGAGGCACTTCACCTGCTTCAGCCGAGTGGGCGGCTTTATGTGCTCGATGGTGGCGATCTTGTCCGGATTTGCCTCTATGCCACGGTGGGACAAGAGGAATCCAAGCAGCTTGTCAGATGGGACGCCGAACACGCACTTCTCCGGGTTGAGCTTGATGGAGCACTTCCGCAAGTTAGCGAAAGTTTCTTCAAGGTCGCTGATCAACTCCTCGTTCTTCTTCGCCTATACCACGAGGTCATCCACATACACCTCGAGGTTTCTCCCGATCTGCGGCCGATGCGCAATATGCATGGCGCGTTGATACGTCGGACCAACATTTTTTAACCCGAAGGCTATTCTAGTATAACAATGCATGCCCATTGGGGTTACAAAAGCGGTCTTCTCTTCATCTTCCAGCGCCATGCTAATCAGGTGGTACCCCGAGTATGCGTCCAGAAAGCACAGCGATTCACACCCCGCAATGGAGTCGATGATAAGGTCGATGCGGGGGAGAGGGTACGAATCCTTCGGGCACGCCTTGTTGAGGTCGGTGAAGTCCACGCACATCCTCCAGCGCCCGTTGGACTTCTTGACGTGCACTGGATTGGCGAGCCACTTCGGGTGAGCGACCCTCCTGATGCGATTCACAGCCCGCAGTGGAGTCGATGATAAGGTCGATGCGGGGGAGAGGGTACGAATCCTTCGGGCATGCCTTGTTGGGGTCGGTGAAGTCCACGCACGTCCTCCAGCGCCCGTTGGACTTATTGACGAGCACGGGATTGGCGAGCCACTCGGGGTGAGCGACCCTCCTGATGATCCCCGCGCTCAGCAGCTTGTCCACTTCTTCACGAATGGCGTCCTGGCACTCCAGCGATTGTCGCTGGACCTTTTGCATGGTCGGGCGCGCGCCTAAGAGCGTAGCCAATCGATGCACTATCACCTCCCTAGGGACCCCAGTCATGTAGGACAGTTGCCAGGCAAACACGTCTGTGTTAGACCGGAGGAAGGTGATAAGCGCGCCTTCCTATTGGGCGCTGAGGGTAGCGCCCATCTTGACGGTCTTGGCGGGCTCGGCATTGCTCAAGGAGACCACCTTAACCTCGCCGGACGAGCCGGGTGAGGCACGGGTCTTCGCCGGAGGAGCTCCTAGGACAGAGGCGCCTGACGACTACGCGCAGACTGCACCCGCCAAGTCCAAGGCTCTACGATCGCATCGGAGGGCCTCGGGCTTGTCCACCTTGATGACGATGTGGCCACCGGGCCCCGGGATCTTCACCACCATGTACGCATAGTGGGTTGCCGCCATGAACTTGGTCAATGTCAGTCGGCCAAGCAGGGCATTGTAGGGGAAATCAAAATCGACTACCTCGAAGTCGACCATCTTTGTCCGAAAATTGCCCGCATCCCCGAAGGTCACGGGCAAACTAATGAGCCCCAAGGGCACAGATTAAGCCCTCGAGGTAACCCCGTAGAAGGGAAGCGTCCGAAGCAGCTCATGCTTCGATATCTGCAGGGTCTGGTACGCCTGAGAGGACAGGAGGTTTATGGAACTCCCCCCGTCCACCAGCACCCGCCCAAGCTTCACGTTCCGAACCGTGGGCGACACCACGATCGGAAGGTGACCTAGGCCGGTGGTGCTCTCTAGGTGGTCGGCCTGACTGAAGGTGATCGGCTCCTCCGACCACCTCAGTTGCCTCGTCGACCCCAGGCTCGGCACAGCGGCGCACACCTCCCTCATCATCAACTTGTACTTCGCGTTGGAGGGGTAAGTGGCGGAGCCGCTGTGAATGTACGCCACCTCGTGCTCCGCCCACTAAAAACCCAGCGGTGCGGGATCCTCGTCCTTACCGTCCCTTGGTGGCCGGCGCTCTTAGAGCCGCTGCTCCACTAGCTTGCTCACAACCTGGCAATCTGCTAGATGGTGAGCGCTTGACCGATGAATAGGGCAGTAGCCTCTTCCTCCTTGCTCCTCGCGGCGATCGCCGCGCCGACGGTCGCGGTCGTTCCGGTACTCACGGCGCCGCTGGCCCTGCTGCTCGCGCCGACGGCTAAGGCATGCCCATCGTCAACCGCCTTGCGCTTCTTCTTGTCCTTGCCGCCGGGGTTCTTGGACGTCCCGGCGTCTGCTCCTCCACCACCTGCCGGGCCAGACGGGCGTCCCAAGCCTCCGCCGCCCGCTCGCACTTGTGCGACAGGCGGAAGAGCTCGGAGGTGATAGTGATCATGTGCGTGGCCATCTTCTCCCGCATCATGCGGTCACGAACGCCCCGCCTGATGGCGGTGATGACGGCATCGTCGGAGATCCTGGGGAACGTGTTGCGGCGGTGGTTGAACCGCCGAATGAAGTCCCGCAGCGACTCCCCCTTCTTCTGATCCAGGGCGTGAAGGTATCCTCCACCCCTAGCTGGTCGAAGGAGCCCTGAAGGTTGGTGACGAAGAGCTTATACAGCTCCTTACACGTGCCCACGGAACTCGTGGGCAGGTTCATCAGCCACGACCTGGCCCCACCGGTCAGGACCGTGGGGAAGTAGTTGGCCATGACCTTCTCGTAGCCCCTGGCCGCCTACAACATCGTAGTGTAGTTCTGCAGGAACTCGCGAGGGTTAGTGGTACCGTCGTACTTCTCAATGGCGGCCGGGCAAAACCTACTGGGCCACACGACCCGACACAAGTCCCTCGTGATCGCCCGGCACCCGACACCGTACGTGAGGCGGTGTTGACACAAAAACGAGGGTTTTTGCGAACACACGTGCAGAAGCGTCGATTCAGTGATCGCGTCGCAACTCAAACCAAGCGTGCCAATTGATTTGACCTGTAAATCAATAAGGATAAAATCATCAGTAATATAAGCCTAATCGGCTTTTATTATAGCCAGATCAGGTTATCTGTAATCGGTTTTTTTTTTACGTTAACCGATTATAGGATCTATCGGCTTAAAGCCAGATAGAGCAAACAAATTTAGATGGATATTCAAATCTAATTCTTTTACTTATTTTTGGTATTTTTTACGATAGCACCAGCAATAAATCTTAATATCAATATATTGCGTTTAACCAAGAAACAGATTGAATAGATTGGTCAGGCCAAGACAGTATTCAAGTCTAAGTCTGGCTATAAACCAATAAACCGATTTAAGGATCTAAAGACTGATAAAGGTAAATGCAATACAGATCGGTAAACGTTTTCACAGACAAACCCTAAACATGGCATATACGAGACAGTTGCATATATCAAATTCGGGAAAAGTGTATGAAATATCTAGCAATCAGTATTACAGGATAAACACACATTACAGATCGATTAAATCGAGACAGTGCAATATGCGAAAACATGTCAAAGATCGGTAAATCCCGAGACAGTCTAACATGGTTTGTGTACATGAGATCAAACTGATGCAGCCATGCATACGGGTTACAAGGAGAGAATCGATTATCCCATCGAGATAGCCCTACCTGCGAGTTGAAGCCTTTCGACGATGTCGAACGGATTCGAGAAAGTTTTTGTGTATTGAGTATTTTTTTTTCTATCGAGACCTAAAGTCCTATTTATAGTATTACAAAGTCGATATCGATACGACCTAATTTACCGCGACGTGTTTCTGATCAAATCGTATTTCTTCCAAAGTCTTGTATCCATCGGTTTTTCTGATATACTCTTCTTTGCCGATAAAGCCCATTTCCGATTTGGCCCGATAATTCCAACATATTCGGCCCTTTCTGAATATCCGATTTTCTGCCAAATTTGGGTGTCAACAGGCGGGCTCGCTCTCCTCCCTCTCGGCTCGAAGATCACCGAGAGGCGGAAGAGGCGGAATCTCCACGGTAGTCGTGGTTGTCAGGGTTTCCATGATCGCTACTGCCGTGGCCCTCAGGGTCTTCGCGCACCGCCCGGGCTTGCTTCCTCCGACGACGACGCTGAAGCGTGTCGCGGAGGTCAGCCCCGCTCCGCTGGCGGCCGTCTTCAAGATGCGCCCTGAGGTCCCCACGGCCCTCCCAGCCCTTACGGGACGGGGGAGGAGCTAGGGTCGCTGCAGACGCAACCACCTTCTTCTTGCCCTTCCTGCTTCTCATCCGACGGCCCTCGTGGAAGGGGGAAGACGAGCGAGAGGCATATGTCCGCGATGCGGTTGCCCCCCAACCGCTCGAAGCCTCGACGCCCTCCGCGGCCGCGTCCACGAGTTGGGCGAGGTCCCTCAACTAGGGAGCCACTGGGGAACCCCAGCAAGACCCGCCTCACCCGGCTCATTCCCACTGTCCCCTGAGGGTCATCGCCCTGCCGAGGGGGAGTGGAACGACCTTGGTCCACTGCCTCCCACTACTAGAAATCTAACTTTTGCCGAGTGTGAAGAACAATTACCTACAAACCTTCAATAAAAGTTAAGGTGGTCGACGGTGCATACTTTTCCTAGTGTTAGAAAAAAACGGTCAGCTATTAAATGCTTAACCGAGAGGGTGCAACAATAACCGACGGTTTTTAGGAAACCCTACGGTAGAACTAAAACTCTCGGCCATCTAAAAGAAGAGCCGAAGGTTAAAAGAAAACCCTTTGTCATTCAAGGGAATGACCGACGGTTGAAATAAAACTCTCAGTCATTCATGGTGATGGCCAACAGTTAAAATAAAAGCCTCGGCCATTTGAGGGAACGCTCGGCCATTCAAGGAATGACCGAAGATTTAAAGCAAAACACTCGACCATTGTATACAAAAGGATAGGAGTTAAAAAGGAATGCATGTACAATTTTAAACAACAAGCGTGTGAGGTGAGTTGGCTAGGTGGGAGAGTTTTATTCAATAGGTCATGGGTTCGAATCCTATCTAACACACATTTATAATTAACTTGATTTAATGGGAAAAAAATGATGTCAAAGTTCAAGTATGTATAGAGAGGTTCATCCTGATAGGAAAATATTTTTCCTATTTCATCCGTTAAATTTGGTCATATTTATTCCACCGCATTTCCCTGGTGTTTACCATTTTCGTCGGTGTGTTAAAGCTGCTCACTCATACTTTTCTCGAGTGTTCTCTATTTTCGACGATAAGTTAAAGTCACTCACCCATGCATTTTCCGAGTGCTTAAAAAACTGTCGCTAAATTCATTCCCGAGGGTTTCGTCGGTAATTGCACGAATTACCCACCATGGGTGGCCAAGGGGAAGTTACCGACGGTATACGCTCGGCCACATACATGTCCTACCGTATTTTCTAATGGCCGACAGTTAGAATTCTAGCAGTGTCCTTCTCCCTCCGCCTGGATGGAGAACCCTCCATTGCTTCGCTGCAAGGGAGGCTGCGGACGATCTTCGCCTGGATCTCGAAAGCCAGAACAGGAAAGCAAACTAATAACTATCCCCCTACCTAGCGCGCCACTGTCGGTGTTCTAAACCAGACAGATTTGTCTCACGGGAGTTCTGTAGTTCGATTTGGGGGAATTTTCGCCGCTAGATCGCTTCAACTCGCGCTCACAGGGAGACCATGGATTTTCCCAGGTTTGGACCCCCGATGTGGGTAACAGTCCTACTCCTGCGAGGCTGGTATTTTCTGATATCTGGAACGCTCTTGCTCAAGAGCTCTTACAATGGTGTCTTTGTGTATTGTCTAAGTTCCAACCCCTTCTCTCTCTACCCCCGTTCCCTTTTATACTGGAAGGGACGGACAGCTCGTTAGAGAGAAAGAGAGAGAGAGAGGCGGAGGCGTCCCACTGGTTGGACTCTGGCCACCGCTCCGTCCACTTGCTCCTACTGACGTCCGCATCATAAATGGCTTCCTTCGATCGCTGGGTCGGACGGGACGTGGGAGACGCCTGACACAAGCGCCACTTTGCTTCTGCCACCGCACAGTGGCGGAATGACCGCTATAGTGCGCCGGACAGGCTACAGTGCAGGTAATCATCTCTCTCAGTCTCGCACGCCTGAATCCCGGCATTTAATGCCGCAGATACGTTGAACGCTGGAGAGGCCTTAGCAGAGAAGCCTCCTCCTTTCCCGCGGGCGCCTGCCAAGTGGGACCGACACCCACTGCTCGGCCAGGCTGCCACGCATCCCGGTCGGGCTCGGCGTGGGGGTTTGATCGCCCGCTCTACGCAGAGCTACCACGCGTTCTGGTCGAGCTCGGTGTGGGGGTCTGATCGCCCGCTCTACGCCGAGCTGCCACGCGTCCTGCTTCTGCCTTGGCATGGGTACCGCGGTATGTCGTGTACCGACAGAATTGAGGTCCGAGTCCCCGGCACATCTCACGTTGGAAAGTGATGGCAGTATTCCTCAGCACGAACGGGAGTATCAGCGAAGAAACGTCAACGTTACCCAAATCCGAGGAGGCCTCGGGCTGGAGTATGTTGAAGTCCTCGTCGGCGTGGATCTGGTCCGTCCCGACAGAGTCAATCTTGTCGTCGTGGTTGACATGGCTAGTGCCAGATCCGATCTGGCATGAGTCAGCGAGAGAGAGGTCGCCAAGATGGTTGGCGATGAAATTCAGGCTTCCGAAGCGAAAAGCCTGGCCGGTGGCGAAGCCAATGCCAATCTTCTTGGTTGTTGCCATTGAGTTTGGCGGAATTGATGTTGACGCTCCCCTACCTGGTGCGACAACTTTCGATGTTTGCTCAACCAGGGGTTGTCATCAATATTAATTTTGAATGGGGTATTGCGCTAGATCTCCTATACTCAATGGTGATACGAGACAAGGGGTTAGACAGGTTCAGGCCCTCGACAGTGTTGGTAATACTCTAGTCTTGTGTTCTGGGATTGCATGTATTGCGTATATATTCTAGGGTCTCCTGTCCCCCTATATAGTGGGAAGGCAGGATTATAAGAAAAAGTCCCGACCTGTTATGAGGTGGGATTCCTATTTCTATCTTTCCTTTATCAATGACATGGTTCATGGTTATCAATGATTACAATCTGGCTTTCCTTATCGGGATAAGCTTCTAGATGCACCCTACCTTGCCATGAAAGGCATGGCACGCCCTGGGCTGTGCGTGTTGATGTATGGCTATCTTGGTTAATCCCCTGTTTGATGATCTTCACAGCTCAACAAGGATACCCGGGGTCCGTGTATCCCGCAACAATAATCAAAGATGTGGAGATTTTAGATACCGCTTGGAGGATTGCCCTACTCCTTTCCTGAATCAATCATATGAAGAGCCTAATATTGGGCTCGGCACTTTCACAAATAAGAGAACATAATTGTAAATTCATTCTAAGAATAATTGAGAAAACCAAATAAATATATCTACTTCAATCAAATAATAATTGACATCACTTTATTTTGCTCCAAAAAACTAACGAATCAGTGCCCCTCAATCCTCATATGTACATGACAAGAACAAAAAATCACAGGAAGCATAAAATCATTCTGAACAACGGTGCCTTGCAATCACAGGAACGAGTTGTTATGAACTTATGATTCTCAATGTTCTCAGCTTGGGTGATGGATGATCCTTTGCAACACGACGGCCCTCGCTCGCTGGATGTCCCGGCTACACCGGTCTGCCTGCTCACCGAGGTCATCCACGCTCTTCATGAACACCTCCAGCTTCTTCTTCAGCTCGTCGAACCCGAGCCTCACCGCCTCCTCGTCACGCTTCGCGAACTCCGCGCAGCCGACCATGGAAGTGGTCTGGACCTCGAGCCGGTCGACGAGCACCCGGATGCTGTCCAGGTCCTCGATGGCGATGAAGATGCCAACCTGCATTGCGCTGACAACCTCCTTGTGCCCATGGAGCGCGTCCTGGTACTGCTTGAGCAGCGAGTCGATCCACTTCCCCACGGAGCCCACCGGCATGGAGGCCGCGGCGGCCAGCGCCGACGCGACGGGCGGCGCGGCGATGGCCTCGGCCACGACGGAGCGGACGAGCAGGGCGGCGAACGTGGTAACGAAGACGATGCCCGACACGCGGCGCCAGGCGCGCACCGACCGGAGGCGGCGGTCCAGCCGGCGCTTCCGCTGCCGGAGCTTGTCCAGCATGGACAGCTACCGCCGGTACACGGCCTGGAACGCGGCGAAGAACTCCGCCGTGAAGGGCTCCCCAGACGCCTTGAACCGCCGCAGATCGCCGAGGGTGCGCGCGTACCCGTCCGCTCCGCCGTGACGGGGGCGGTGGAGCGCGAGGTGGAGGACGAGCTGGGAGTCGCGGGCGCGGCGGAGCGACTTGTCCAGGCTTCCGAAGCGGAAAGCCTGGCCGGTGGCGAAGACAATGCCGATCTTCTTGGTTGTTGCCATTGAATTTGGCGAAATTGATGTTGACGCTCCCCTACCTGGCACGACAACTGTCGTTGTTTGCTCAACCAGGGGTTGTCATCAACATTAATTTTGAATGGGGTATTGCGTTAGATCTCCTAAGCTCAATGGTGACACGAGACAAGGGGTTAGACAGGTTCAGACCCTCGACGGTGGAGGTAATACTCTAGTCTTGTGTTCTGGGATTGCATGTATTGCGTATATATTCTGGGGTCTCCTGTCCCCCTATATAGTGGGAAGGCAGGAATAAAAGATAAAGTCCCGACCTGTTACGATGTGGGATTCCTATTTCTATCTTTCCTTTATCAACGACATGGTTACATGGTTACCAATGATTACAATCTGGCTTTCCTTATCGGGATAAGCTTCTAGATGTACCCTACCTTGCCGTGCAAGGCATGGCACGCCCTGGGCTGTGCGTCTTGATGTACGGCTATCTTGGTTCATCCTCTGTTTGGTGATCTTCACAGCTCAACAAGGATACCCAGAGTCCGTGTATCCCACAACAATAATCAAAGATTTGGAGATTTTAGATACCGCTTGGAGGATTGCCCTACTCCTTTCCTGAATCAATCAAAGAGCCTCATATTGGGCTCGGCACTTTCACAAATAAGAGAACATAATTGTAAATTCATTCTAAGAATAATTGAGAAGACCAAATAAATATATCTACTTCAATCAAATAATAATTGACATCACTTTATTTTGCTCCAAAAAACTAACGAATCAGTGCCCCTCAATCCTCATATGTACATGACAAGAACAAAAAATCACAGGAAGCATAAAATCATTCTGAACAACGGTGCCTTGCAATCACAGGAACGAGTTGTTATGAACTTATGATTCTCAATGTTCTCAGCTTGGGTGATGGATGATCCTTTGCAACACGACGGCCCTCGCTCGCTGGATGTCCCGGCTACACCGGTCTGCCTGCTCACCGAGGTCATCCACGCTCTTCATGAACACCTCTAGCTTCTTCTTCAGCTCGTCGAACCCGAGCCTCACTGCCTCCTCGTCACGCTTCGCGAACTCCGCGCAGTCGACCATGGAAGTGGTCTGGACCTCGAGCCGGTCGACGAGCACCCGGATGCTGTCCAGGTCCTCGATGGCGATGAAGGTGCCAAACTGCATTGCGCTGACAACCTCCTTGTGCCCATGGAGCGCGTCCTGGTACTGCTTGAGCAGCGAGTCGATCCACTTCCCCACGGAGCCCACCGGCATGGAGGCCGCGGCGGCCAGCGCCGCAGCGACGGGCGGCGCGGCGATGGCCTCGGCCACGACGGAGCGGACGAGCAGGGCGGCGAACGTGGTAACGAAGACGATGCCCGACACGCGGCGCCAGGCGCGCACCGACCGGAGGCGGCGGTCCAGCCGGCGCTTCCGCTGCCGGAGCTTGTCCAGCATGGACAGCTACCGCCGGTACATGGCCTGGAACGCGGCGAAGAACTCCGCCGTGAAGGGCTCCCCAGACGCCTTGAACCACCGCAGATCGCCGAGGGTGCGCGCGTACCCGTCCGCTCCGCCGTGACGGGGGCGGTGGAGCGCGAGGTGGAGGACGAGCTGGGAGTCGCGGGCGCGGCGGAGCGACTTGTCGAGCGCGGCGAGTAAGTCGAGGGTGTGGAGGCTAGCGTCGAAGTAGTCCTGGACGAGGTCGAACAGTTGGTGGCTCCGCCACACGTCGCGCCTGCAGGCGAGCACGACGCGGACCACCTCCTGGTTCATGTCCATGAGGCAGCCGGTGACCTCGCGGAGGGATCCCAGGGACAACGACCGCACCTCCACCCCGGAAGCCACCGCCGAGATAGCGCGGCTCGTGCGCCGCCGCAGCGCCGAGTCGAAGGTCCGCAGCTCCGGGTCCGCGGAGCACGCCGCCTCGTAGGACCCCGGCTCCTCCTTCTCCTCCCCTTCCTCCGCCGCCATGGCGCACGCCAGCCGCCGCGGCCTCACAATGCCGCCGCCGTGACGGTTCCCCATCGCCGGCGAAAGAGCGACAACGGCCAAATCCACCTTGATTGAAATCAAGAAAAATAGCGACTTTCTGAAGCAACCAAGAACCGCGAGCTCTCCAGCAGAGGGGCAGCGAGATGTGGGATTTATATGTGTGGGGTTGTGGCGTGCGGAAGGGTGTGAAGAAGGGGAAGGGGGCGGTAGAGCGGTGATGTGGCGGTGGATGGCTTGTACGCATTGGAAGGAAGGAGGTGGCGGCGCGAGGAAGTAACCGTGGTGATGTGTGTGAACTGTGAAGCCGAAACCTGCGGATGCGCGCGTCCTCTCCTACAGCAGGACGGGGCGGGGACCGAGGACTGGGAGACACTCGCTTATCGGGTTTCGGGAGTCCAGCTGAGCAAGTGAGCAGGTCCAGCAGGGTTCAGAAAACGAGTACACTTTTCTCCACCGTAGGTCTCACAAAAAAATTCCACTGTAATACTCCTCCGCGTGAACTTAAAACAATGATTGTGCACTTAGCTAAGAATCTCTATTTTTTATCTCCGTTGGACGCGCATCAAGATCTCTATCACATATTCGCAGCTTTTATGATCAACGCCCCGGCCTCTTTTTTTTAGGATTCTTCTTCTCCATCTCTCCCTCTCCTTTCTCACCTAAGCAGGCCACCATTTGATGCAGATGGGTTGTTGTCGCCCTGGTCATGCGTGCCCTCGGCATGAGCATGGCACGACAATCGATGAGGCTCGAGCGCACGCTGCCATGGTTGCCGGTAGTGGGTTTGAGTTTGAGATTTGCCCTAAGCTTAGAGGGAAACCGAGAGGTAGATGCCTGATAGGTGGAGGTGATGTCCTAGCCCAGTTGTAGGAAGTAGCGTGGAGCCGTGGAGGACACACGAGAGCAAAACATGGTAGCTCATAGTTAGGATGGGTGAGCCTGGTTAGAGTTAGGGTGGATAGGCCTAGTCAGCGATGGGAGGAAGAGGGACAGAATTGCCAGAACACCAATGCGATGTGCTAACTGTGGGTGCTTGCCAACAAGGGAGTAGATGGTAGAAGAGGCACGTGGAGCTACTCCTACCAAAGGAGCATGGGGAGGAGGAAGAGCATCACGGTGCGGCTACGGTGCATCATGTCACCTAGCTAGGTCAAAATGAAGTGACCAGACAATTGCCGATTACTCGATCTCATAAGATTTTTATGTTATATAGAAGTGTAAGTTCATTAATGAGGTTCGTCTATCTCCATAAACTTGCCGGAGAAACTGTTTCACAATATCTAAATGAAGACGCAAAGGCCATCCTAATTTACTTGCAGTATACGATATTCATGGTTTTTGCGATAACTATCAGTGTAGTTTCTGTAATAGGCATGTTAATTCATTTTACAGCCTTAATTTGTATCAAAGTTACACCGTACAGTAGTAAAGCGTTCCATGGTGTGATGGTCAAGCAGCACGTCGCTTTAATACATTTTGAGCTTCCATGTATGTAAAATTCTGTAAGCAACCGAGTGAAAGCTTCACAGTATCGATCGTTCTATCAAAACATACGCTACCACGTTCAAGAACATACTGTCGGCCCTCAATTTTAACTTGTCTTAAGAGTCGGAATCCCATACACTAGTTCCTGAATCGGTACACTAGTGCGAAAGATCACATAGCCGATACAAGCATGCATCGATTAATTAGAATCCCTGAATATTACACACCAAGTTACGCCCTTAGGCGAATTTAGTAAGATGATCTTTAGCAGCCTTATATTACAAAACATTGTTCAAAGTACTGCGGCTATCCCAAAATAGTACCCAAAAGAATCTCCTATCGGCTAAGTATCCTGCCAACGACCGGAGCAACCCCTAAGACTTGTCAGATACACCGAAGTTCTGTCCATCGTCTTCATGGCACTCGTACGGATCCTCCTCGAATTCCTCATGTAAAGAATGTATTTAGGCGAGGTCAGCGTCATTCAAACACTGGCTAGTTAAAACTTCCCTTAATGCACTTAGTGTTTAGAAGGCTTTCTTTGAAAGAAAGGGTTATTTTATTTGCGTAAAGTCAGATTTTAAGATTTTGAAATCATCCTAGCTAGCATCAGCTAGAATTGATCTTGTTTATATAAATCAGAGGTTTACCGTCTTAATAATGCACCACGAACCCAACTGATCAACCAACCTTTCCGATCAATCCATAGTAGACCAACTTTCGACCACATACCCTCAACTTAACCGATCATCCCGACATTCCTCCTGTTGCCCCCCAACATTTCCTAGACCGGCCATCCTTCCAGGATTTGGCAATCCTATTGTGAACCACACTTGCCATGGCATGCCCGCCTCGGCCTAGAGGGTTGCCAGCCCTCACTAGCCGATCATCACCCTGGAGAAATGTGACCTTTATCACCCTCGGTGATGCATGGGTCCCTATCGAGAATGGTCCCATAGGGCCTCCGCAGAGTGCTCACAACTGGTGATCCAAGACCCGTACTCCGTACAATGGCCACGCGTTGTGTTGGAACCATCCCTCAGATGGCAGCGATCTCCCCGCTATGCGTGTTCTTCCGCGCTCCTCCTGGGTAAACCCTGGTTAAACCCAGCACCAGACACCCTGTGACTTAATCATCCATCAGGATGTCCTCTAGGGGCAACTCACCGATCAATCTCTACTTCCACGGTCACCGACCGTACCATACATGATCTATCCCAACCAACCGACCAAATCCGACTGACACCCCCAACATACTCATGCCCACAACCACAAACAACCCAACATGCAGCTACTAGCCCTAACTATCACATGTCATATCAATGTCAATGAAGGAATGAATGATCGGTGAATATCGGTTCACCATTCCGTGGCTATTTGCCATAAGATTTGTTTAAACCTAAGCCAGTTTAAGCAGGTTATACCCATTAGGTAGGGTTAAAGTGATTACCAGACTATCTTAGGCTACAAGGGTAATGACAATCAAGGCAGTCATAAAGGCTAAACAGTTCAAAGGTAGGCATGTATAAGTATTACATGATTAACAATTAGGCAGCTTAATAAGCATGCATTTTTAATAAACAACATACTTTAGCAAAACTGGGTATTGGACAATGAACATATAATGATGTTAATCCGCACTACGGAAAATCGTAATCTCTCTCTGATATGGATAAAAATCTAAAGAGTAAGTGTTAACTCGCCTTGCTCATGTGGAAGGTCCTCCTCGGCGTCTCCGAACCTCCCTTCGGGATCGCCTATGTCTAAGCACACATACAATCCAATAATTACTTATTGATGCAAATCAGAAAATATGATGCATGCACGACCTAGACTTTACCCTCGACATTAATGCATAAGATCGATTAACGAATCTAATTCTCGTATGATATGCTATGCATGCTCTAATGCTCTATTAGGTAATAATATCATTATATATTAGTATAGCTATCCCCAAAATACTCCTTCGTACGATACGATCATACTTGGTTAATTACGGTTTTTTTGGAAACGACAAGTGATGACAGCTCGTCCAAATACGGCTTTCGTATGGGGTAAAGTTTATCGGTGTTAGTATTTTCTAGGATTTCCTACAGTTAGGGTGTAACCCTAGATTAATGATTAATTTAAAGAATTTTCTAAAATTAGCTCTTATTCTAACCCTTAAGGGTTTGCTAATTGTTTGTTGGTTTTTAACAATTAATTTCCTATAAGAATTACCTTGGATAACCATGTCATTTTTAAAGTTCTATGACTAATATGGCATTTATCTATCTATTTATTTTATTATGATATTATAGGTTTTGATTCACCTTTTAAAATAACTATATTCACCCTAATTATAGTTTAATCAATTCCTATAAAGGAAATCCACTCATTTAACTAAACAATGACATTATTCCATTACAGAGGTTGTTTTCATATTTTTATAAAATCAAAAATGGTCTATTCTATTTATCCATTTTTTTTCTAGAATTTTTGGTAGCCTCTAACTATTTTAGATAAATCTAAATCAACTTCTGGAATTATTTAATTGGTAAATCCGTTGGAAAATGATTAATTCGCACCGGGCCGAACCAACCAACGAGCCGGCCCAGTCGACGGTTTCGGCCCACGGCCCATACGCATGCGCGCCCGCGTCGGCCGGGGCGGATACATTGAGGGCGTACTCTTGCGGGGCGCAAGAGCACGGGGCTCGCGTTGCGCCCGTGTGCGCTTCCACTTAATCCGCCAAGTGGGACCAGGGCCCGCATGGCAGTGACGCAGCGCCACGAGTTAAATCCCGCGCGCGCAAGGTTCTACTGAGCGGTGGGACCCGCGTGTCAGTGGCACATTGGCCTTGTCTGTGCACGAATCTTAGGGCATGATCCAACAACCCACCGTCATCGTCTTCTTTCGATCATTGACGTGGCCGACGACGGCGGGGAATGATGCGGCGGCGCTACGGCCTCCCTCCGGCCAAGAGCGTTAGTGCTCCGGCATCTACGGCTCCTAAGGACCCTAACGACCCATGCGCCGAGGCTAGAGACGGCCCGACGCGGCGAAGCGACGGCGGCGGCGGAGCCGAGAGCTCACCGGAGATGCCGAGCCTAGCTACCGATCTATAGGCTGTGGAAATGGACAGGGAGCATAAGGAGGAGTCGACGGTGCTCACCGAGCTTACGGACGAGCCGGCGGAGGAACGAAGGCGGCTGGCGACGGAGCACCCGACGGCGGCTGGAACAGGGGCTCTGCGGGCACGTCAACACCGGGCAATTCCCCTGAAATTGATCGAGGGGAAATCTTAGGTAGGAGACGAGAAGATTCGAGACGAGAAGAATCGACCGATAGCTCACGAAATCGACGACAACGAATTCGGCGCCGGCGCGGTGAGATTTGGGGGAATGGGAAAATCGAGCCCGGCGGGGTGGCGTTTGGCTTTATAGGCGCAGGGTGATGATGCCGTCCCGATGGCACAATCCACGACGCGGAGGAGCGAGCGACGCGGTAGAGGGCGAGGCGGCGCAGTGCGGCGGCGTGACGGCCGCGGGGCGGCGATAATGACGGGTGCAACACGACAGAATAGACGCGCGGCGCGGCTCAGAGCAGAGCAGAGTGGCGGCAGTGCCGCGGCAGGGCCACCGGGCAGGGGAAGAGAGAGAGAAAGAGAGAGAGAGGGGCCCACATGTCAGCACAAATTCAAACGAATTTTGAAAATTCAAGCAAATTTGAATTAACCCCAAAATTGGGATGTTACACATACATACATACATACATACATACATACATACATACATACATACATACAAGCATACATACATACATAGATAAGCACCAACAGTTTCAAGGAAAAAGGGAAGGCAAAGCCATCATCAGTCACATGATCATCCTTCATCCATGCTTGTGCAAAGGGGCAAACGATGGTCTGCCGACTGCCGCAACCTCAAGCAAATGCATGTTCTGCAAGCATTGTATTGCACTTGCGCCCTCTGGCTAGCTAGCTGCTAACAAAACACAGCACTTTTGCTTGTGAAGCAGTGTCACGTACCGGAGCTGTGCTGCCATAGACAAAATCACAAAATGGAAGAAAAAAGAATTTCTTTATACCTTTCCTTTGCTTTGTCAATGGAGACGATGGATATGTTGTATTATATGCGGCATGAGTAAAAAAAAAATCAAGACATTAATAACAGAATTACGAACCGTCAAAATTTATAAATGAACAAATGTGTACATTAGCAAAAGCATGAAGAAAATGTCTCATTCCATGCATTATAGCAACTTATGGCAACAATTTGACATAGAATGTGCTCAAGTATATTGTCATATATCGAATTCACTAAAATGAGTTCTTCTACAGCATGTATTTAACTCAAGTTGTTGAAAATCTCCTCAATGACAATAAACAACGTTAAAGAGCACCAAAACAGCAACATTGCTCAGATTTAAAGGAATAAAGAAGTGCTCTCAGAATGTAATGGTTGGGTTGCAGAATTAACTTTCTTCCTCAGTTTTGAAGGATCTAAAAGATCATTAGCTCGATGTGACAATCTACAAGTTGTGAACAATCCATATTTTAATCAGACTCAAGTTAAATTGCATCCAACAAATTAATCTCTAAGTACACTGCTGCTGCACCGAACAGAGAGTGGAGTAATAGGCCCAACGGAGCTAACAAAGGATTTTCCAAATCATGTACAAGGAATCTAATACCAACAGCAGCAGTACAAATGAGTTAAGATACTTACAGATTAACAGTGTGCAAATTCAACAAGGTAACAAAATTAAATCTGTATAAAATTTACAACTTAAATTGTCACATATGCCTCTATTAATCCATTCATCAGAGAGCTATAAGAAGTAACATCGATATCCAGTGCTAGGTCCCCAAATACAAGTGATTTTACCTCTTTACTCAGTCAAAAGTAAAGTCCCCAAACATTACTTTAACCAGCTCCTAACAGAGAATCAAAGAAATACTAACAGTGTGCTAATCAAAATCAGAAAAACAGTAGGCAAGGTGGGTCAAGACGTCTCAGAAAACTATATTGCCGTCACACTAACGCAAACAGCGGCAAGAAGTCTTAGAGATAAAATGTTGTCGATCTCAGTGCAATAACCAGCGGTTGCAACACCAAGATTCTGAGACGTAGCTGTTGGGCTTTTACCACTTGGGTCGTCGCCCATTCGGCTAGTAAAAGAGGGAGAGAGGAGCAGCTGCAGCTACGGCCTCACCTTAGGTAGGTTTTCCCTAACCGAGGGATGAGCTGGCGTCGGCGGCTGGAGCAGCTAGAACGGCCGGCTCCGCCTCGTGCAACTCTGTTCCTCTCTAGAGTAAAACCATTCTTAATGGCCTTGCCTAAGGTTAAGGGTGGACAAGGGGGTTTCACAATGTAGAATTCACCTTAGTTGACAAGTTGAGGTTTGTTCTGGCGTAATGTCGATGCATTTTGCGGTTCTGACGTGGATGCAGTTGTTACTTACTGTTAAGCTATTGGTGAAACCCTAGTGTGGGTGTTGATCAGTATTGTTATCATTAATAAAATTCTGTTGAGAATTGTTATCCATTTATTATTGTATGTTTCTTGCATGCATTCTTACTATAAGCAAAATGCTTTTATGCAAAGAAACCCCAAACTTCCTAGGATAACCCCAAATCTGGCTCCACCTAGAAAGACTTGTAAATACTTTGTAACATCCCAAATTTAATAACCCAATTTGGTACGTTAATAAACTTTTCCTAAAATGCATGAGTTAAAAATATTCAAACATTAAAAAGCATCATGGCATCTTATCATTTCATGCATAACCATGGAAATAATCTTGCATTGATCCGGAAAATAAAGGTTTTTGTTGTGAATATGTCATTGTTTATTTCATTTCATTTTAATTTTCATAAGCAAAAGCAAAAAGCTAAAGAATAGTAAAGAGAGAATGATTTAAAATCTCTAAAGCCTAGCTAGGCCTTCGGCCCACCTTCTTGCTCCTCTTTTTTCTCTCCCCTTCCCTTTTCTTCCTCTTGGGTCGTCGGTGCCAGCTCGGCCTAGCACCTCGCTCCCTCTCGCGCGCGCCCGAGTTGTGTGGTGCTGGTAAGCGGGTTCCACCCGCCAGCCATTCAGGCCGCTCCAAGATCCATCCCCTCTTTCTGTATCGCGGACCCCACTAGTCAGCCGAGCCGTTGTCTTCCTCCTCCCTCTCTGTTCCTTTCTCTCACTGGCTCTTCCTTCCCCCACATGCGAGCTCGCCCTCTCCACCGCTCACGTTGCTCTGCTGTTTCTCATTGACCCCTTTCCCTCTGCATCATCCATCTTGTCGCCGGCCAAATCCGAAGTGACGCCATCGTTTCTCCGTTTTCCCTGCCATGCAATCGGTCGGAGTCACCAACCAACCTCCACTCCCGCGATTACTCCATCGCTCTACTTCTCGTCGTGCACCTATAAAATGGGGCACTGCTCCGCTTTGAACCCTTCCCGGCCGCCGCAACCACCCCTTTTCAAGTCTGGTGAGCTATCGCATTGCCGGCGTCGCGTCTCTCTCTCTCTCTCTCTCTCCGGTGCTAGTCATCCCTCTCCTTTGGCCCGTTTTCAGGTCACATGAGCAAAGCTTGCGTACCCGGGAGTGGAGTCGTTGGCCCGATCAGAGCCGTGTCGCCGGAGCTTGCGTTCACGCCGCCGCCGTGGTCCAGTCACCTCGTCGTCTGTCTCGCCCAAGCGAGCGCGCAGGTAGTCTCTCCTGCCTACGCCCTTGCTTCCGGCCGAGTGAATCGGTCTCTCTCCAAGCCCCTCACCGGCGCCATAGTGTCTGTGCGTCGCTGCCGCCCCGCCGTCTCCCCTATCCACCTCCGGTGCCGCCAGGACCACTTTTGCGCTCGCCTCAGCCCCCTTGTGCTCCCCACTCGCCTAATCAAACTTAGGTGGCCAAAATCGTCGCCACCGTTCGCCCCTGCCGCCGGAGCCGAAGCTCCCCCTGTTTTTCCCCTCTATGCATCCGGCGTGCGTCACCGACTGATGGGCCCCGTGGGTTCCCACCGGTCGGTGGCGTGTTGGCCGCTCCTGTGCGCTCGCGCGCGCCCAGAATTTTTATTTTTTTTGTATTTATTTTTATTCGTTTATTCAAAATTATATGTCGGATTGAAAATTAGACACAAATAGACGCCGGTCGCTCCTTAAATTCACGACAGTATACCTGTCGCAGTTTGGGCGCACAATAGGTTGGTGAGAAGACGGGCGCAGGAGAGCCAGGTGGCCCAGGCACCGATCGCACCTTCAATTCGTGACTGGTACTGTCGCTACAGTGTATGTGCACCGTTCATTGACCTTCTTATACCTATTAACATTTCATACCATATCCAACTTACACGAAACAAAATTTAAAATTCATGTAAAATCCTAAAGAACCTATTTTTGAAACTTTTAATTTTTAAATTTTTTTTGAATTTTGACTTTACACAAAAAAAATTATATTTAAAATTTTGAAATTTTGAATTTCAAAAATTCAAAGTTTGAAAAATGGGTTCTTTAGGAATTTACATGAATTTTAAAATTTGTTTCGTCAAAGTTGGATATGGTATGAAGGGTTAATCGTAATAACTTCGTATAGCATACATTATACGAAGTTATACGAAGTATTGGTTAAAGGTAAGAAATATGATTAGGATGAAAACCTAAGGCTAAAGATATAGTTTCTTATACTTAAATATGCCCGTTTGGTAGGATAAATTCTTAAAATATTTTTACACGAAATGATATCATCATTTGTGTGAAATGAGATTATGTTAAGAAAGGGTTTGAGCTAATGTGGTTTAATGTAGTGCATCAAGGGTGATGCTTAGTAGGAAATGTTTTCCACTTTCCCCTAAAAACCTTCCGACTAGGGAGAGACTTCTCCCGATTGGGTGCGGGATGTCACCATTTTGAGAAAGCTAGGCTAAATTACCGTCTTTCTTCTAGTTTAAGGACTATTCGTCCTATGAACCTACAAACTGAGCCATACCGTACAACCTTGAGTCCCGTTATGGGATGGGCCTAGTTGTTAGCCCAAAAATCTTGACGGAAACTTTCGGTGGTCGCCATTAGTGTTTGGACCTAACGGCTTTGTGGCGAAACACTTATGGGTGCGTAGCATCTTGAGTGTAAAGCATACCACTCTGTAGAGTTAAAAACTATCATGATAACCGTGCTCGCAGTCACTAGCATGAGAAGGGACTGTTCATACGATAGTTGTTCTTTTATAAACCAGTTTTGGGAAAAGTGTTTTAAGAGAAAGTTTGAGTCGAGTAAGTTGCTAAGAAAGTTTTCTTTTGAGTTAGGTGCCACCGGCGTACGTTCTGAATTGGGTGTCGGCCTACCATGGATCATTCGCGTGGAATGGACCTAGCCGTTTTGAGAAAAGTGGTGTTGAAATGGCTTTATCTCGCTATGGCACGAGACCAAGTGGCGAGAACTTTTTGAGAAGAGCCCAAATAAAATATTATGGTTTAAAGTTTCCAAATGCTTTGTCAAAACTAGGCTAATAACTTGCTTTTCCGCAAAATAGCCTAGGCCCCCTTGAACTAAGCCTCATCTGCATTATTTCCGACTTGCGGAGTACGTTTGTAATCACAATTGTTTTCCCCTTCCCTTCTTAAAAATTTCAACAACCGGACCTTCCACCTTTGGCTATCCGTCTGAGGATGAGAACCCTGACTACGAGGAGTACACTGAGGATGGCTTTGAAGAGTAGGGTTGCGTTCTCCTACAACCATTTTGCCTGTGAAATAAATACAGTAGATGTTGTATTAGGCCTTGTGATGCGACCATATTTGGCATGGATATAACCAAGGCTATTTCTACTATAGTGCTTTCATCTACATGGCTTCATCGATCTCCAACTTTGCCACGATCATCACACAGTTGGACGTTGCTTCCAAAAGAGGGCTCTTTCCCCCATTTTCCATTGCATAACGAAAACCATGTCTGAGAGTTTACAAGCAAGCCAGCCCACTCAGGCTGGACCAAAAGTAAAGACAAGCTAAGATCTAACACAAACAGAGACAGTTTTTCAACCTGGGGACAATACAAGTCTGCCTTACATTGCAATGCCAAATCACAAGCACAACCAAAAAGTTATCCCAACCATTACAGCATAGAATGAGACACGGAGACAGCCCTCTTCTTTGATTAAGAACCATACGTCAGGTGGCGTTGTCGTTTGAGGTAGCGAGCCTGAACATCAGAGGAAACCTTTGCAAGCATTTCAGCACCCTGAACCAAAGTTTCCTTCAAATCACCTGAAAACAGATCTGCCCAGTATCTCAAAATCACACATATCGAATGTATTATTTGAACAGGGGAAGTAAAAGTTTTCTTATCAAAACACCACTTGTTTCAGGTAGTCCATATACACCACAGAACTGCCGCAATGCTAGCACAGAAAAGTTTCCTTCCTTGTGGCCAAACAGATCCTATCCACTGGAAGAAACCGGAAAAGCTGGATGGTTTCGTAGTAGCACCAAAAGTACAAGCAACAATACACCAGATAGAAGACGCAATGAAACAATCGAAAAACAGATGCTGAATACCTTCAGATTCCCCACAAAAAAAAAACAGAGGGGGCTACCAGGCCAACCCTTTTTTCCTGAGAACATCCTTTGTTAGCATTGCACCTCTACAAACTAGCCATAGAAATATCTTGATTTTTAGAGGAATAGATGCTTTCCAGATAAAATTAAAATCCACCACATTACCAATATCAGATATCAGCTGATAAGCTGATTTAACGGTAAACTTGGTACTAAGTTTGTTTTTCCATTCAGCTTCATCTTTCTTGGTACCATCATAAATACTTAACAAGTTTTCTTTAAAACTATTCCATTCCAATTTTGAATTGCTGTCAAGTTCTCTCCTAAAAGAAAAATTTAAGCCTTTTTCTACAGCATGTAACACCGAAATTTCTTGATCAAAACAAACATCATACACCACAGGGAACAAAGAGCGAATTTTCTTATTCTCCCACCAAGTATCACACCAGAAATTGATTTTTTCCCCATTCCCCAGCCTGAAAACTCTATTGCCCAGATAATATTTTCTCACCTTAAGGAGCTGTGCTCAACATGGAAAATTAGAGGGTTTAGGCTTGACAAGGGAGAGAGGACTATTTTTCAAATATTTTGAATGAATCAAAGAGACCCAAAGGCTAACCTTGGTCTCTAATTTCCATAACCATTTACACAAAAGACTAATATTAAAGTCCCTCAAGTTCTTAACCCCAAGACCACCAAACTTCTTTTTAGTACAAATTTTCTTCCAACTAACCAAATGATACTTTCTCTTTAATCTAGAGCTGCCCCAAAAAAAATCTCTTCTAATTTTGTCTATTTTGGAGAGAACAGTAGCAGGGACAAGGAACATGGACATATGATAAATTGGAATGCTAGAGAGACAAGAATTAATAAGAACCAATCTACCACCCTTAGATAACGAGCTGCATTTCCAATTATTGAGCCTTTTTGAAACTTTCTCCACCATAAAGTCCCAGTCACTAATTCTGTTCTTAGAGAAACCAACAGGGACACCTAAATAGTGCATAGGGAAAGAACCAACAGAACAATTAAAAATGCTAGCATAATTGGCTTCAATTTGAGGATCACCATTTATAACAAAGATTTCACTCTTTAGGAAATTAATTTTCAAACCAGCCATGTTTTCATAGAGATACATCAGAAATTTGAAGTTGGACGTTGCTTCGATCCCCGGATTTGACGTCATCATCACCTCCATCAATTAGGCCGTCACCTTGGCCGCCTCCTATACGCGATAGCATGTTCATGAAAGACATATCTTCACCATTGCGATATTTACAACTCCTACATTCCACGTCGATCAAAATAAGCCTTAAAAGGAAACTCAACTACAAGCCCAACTCGAATTCTACTCCAGTTCGGCCATCAACGTGCAGTCGGCATTCAAACGGACGCCCATGCCACATACAAACTCCGTTTTGGATGTTTTTGGTATCTACGGTGAAGCCCACGATGAGATCTTTCCAACGGATCTGGTCTCACCCCGAAATTCCTTACAAGTCAAAGGGCGAAGTGGTCCTTGGGCCTTGTAATAGAATTGTATTTGGTTTCTATCCACCTTGGCCGACCTGCACAACCCCCTATCTCATAAATAGGCAGTCGTACCCTACATAACTGGTAGCAAAGGCTAAACATAATTAAACAAAACCCAAACCCTAGAAGAGGCTACTAGCCATGATCCTTTGGACTAGTACATGTCTATGAAGTTGGGATCCGATATTCTAAATCGGGTGCTGACATACTTGCAAGATGTACTTACCCCGGTTCTACCGGGGCTGCTCATTCCAACGAGTAGTTCAGGAGCTTGAAGACCCTCGAGATGGTGCAGTTGACTTTCCTAAAAGCACTCAGGACTACTAGCCGTTTTTCTAAGATTGGTGTGTTCTTGTGGAGTTAATGGTACACTACGCTTTTGGTTTGTTAACTTTTGTTTCACATTAGTCATGCTCCTATAATCTGAAGTGATGTAATATGTTGCTTCTCTGCCACTCTAATGTAAATTTTTAGCCAATGCAGCTCTATACTGGTATCATCTGTTTTACTTTGGACACGCGAACTGATCCTTGGGATGCGTATTGTTAACACAGAGGGGGTTCAGTTTGGTAAAACCAAGTCCTGACAGCTACTAACCTCGCAAACGCTCTCTACCCTCTAAACTAAGCCTTACACAACTAGAGAAGAGACCAATGTGCAAATAGAAGCATCAAGACCCGATGAGTTCAAAGCACTTCAAACCCCCCTTGACGATCCGACAAAAAGCGAAACCGAAAACTCCTATACTACTCCCATGACCTCGCCGTCGTGACTGGCCACCCTTCATCTCAGCAAGTCCGATTATCGTTGGTGCCATACACGTCGTCTGGGTTTCGAGAATACCATGAACACCCATGCAATCCATGATTCAACAAATCCTTGTCATCAATAACGAAACCCATCTCAAATACAATTTGGGGCGTTGATGCTCATACTACACTTCACCCAAAACCTCTACTTTTTATTTTAAAAATAATATAATATTTATTCTTAGCAAATTACATATACTTCCTACAAACCTCTAAATTATTTTAATTTGAAGCAATGGTTTGAGCATCCGCATAAGGTTCCCCTTTTGATGTCCATTTTATTTTTTTTTTGATAGGAAACTAGTAGGAGAACAAATATTGCAAAGAATAACATACAGTGTAAACAAATTGAAAAAAATATGATGAATAATATTACAGAGTACAGAAACTAGGGAAAGCTGTTGGATGCAATTATTACAAGTAAATCAAGTCATTTACTCCTTCATTAACGCTGGGACATGCATAAACACTTGCTACTAGTGTGTTTTTGGACGAAAAAAAGGACCATCCCACGTGTGTGGGCCCCATCTCCATCTATGTGTTAGCTGTCAGTTTTTTTCCGGACCGAACGTATATCAAAAAGCACGCAGCTGATGCTGTGTTTTGCTCGGAGACTAGTTCCACGACACAGTTTTTCCTATCACGGCAGCTGATGCGAACCCGCGCCGCCCGAGGATCAAGATCGTCTACGACAACTTCGCATCCACGGGCGCATTGTCCAGAACGAGCTGCGCGCGGTGAAACTGAGGGATCAAGATGTCTACACGACCCCCCAAGCGAACATCGTTGCCTCAAAAACTCTTCTCGAGACCATTGCGCCGCAGCTTCCTAAGAATAGTCTGCTTGTCTAGATCCTGACTCGCGCAACGGCTATGGTCGAGATGGCGGCCATTCAACAGAACGAGGCCCACCCCGCTCTGACCACAACGGCTCACAGTCGCTCTGGGCATAATCGGAGCAAGGCGTGTGCCTCCACAGCCGGTGGGTCGCGCCCGTCGGCCGGCCACGACCTCCGCCACGACATCAAAGCTAGAAGGCAGGAGCACGTAGAGGGCGATCGGCACTCTCATAGCTATATATTGTAGTCGGCGCAATGACGATCACGCCAAGAGCACCGCCAGTCGGTGCGACCATCACCAAGAACACCATCGCCAAGATCAGCGGCGGGAGCATCGTAGTAGATCCCCGGGGCGGCGGCGGCCACGACCCTTGGAGGGGATTCGTGCTTTCACCTCGGACCTCTGCCGAATGGTTTGGCCGGACGGTTTTAACCTCAAAGGCATAGATAAGTTCGATGGCGAGAGGAACCCCAATAATTGGCTGCAGGTTTACGCCTTAGCGGTCAGCGCAGCAGGAGGTGATCAGAACGTGATGGCAAATTATCTGCCAGTCACTCTAACCCCAACCACTGAGACCTGGCTTACGGGACTTCCGGATAACTCCATCGAGTCTTGGGACGACCTCCAGGAACAGTTCATCGTCAATTTTCAGGGGACCTATGAAAGACCTGCTGAGAGATAGGAGATCGGACAGCTGCACCGACGCAAGAACGAAACTCTCCGAGAGTTTATCAAGCGCTTCACCAAAAAGAAGATCGAGATCCGAGACGTTTTGGAGCAAACAGTCATCGTACGCCTTCTTCGCTGGATGCAAATCCAAGGAGTTGATCAGGCAGATGACTCGGGACCCCCTTGAACCATCAAAGCAATGTTCACAATGGCAAATCAGAAAGCCAACGCCAAGGAAGCCATCATTAACCATCGTGGTGGCAACGACGAAGGCCCCAAGAAGAAGCCAAACGACGAATAGAGAAAGCCTAAAGACATGAAACGCAAGGGGACGAGATGGTCGCCAACATGGAGCGTCATCGGCCTAAGGCCCCCAACGACAACGACTACAACAAGATGATGGAGGCAGTATGTCCCTTTCACCCACGTGAAAAACATGCTGCCAACGATTGCCTCATTCTCCAAAAGTTCGTCGATAACTCGAAGCAGTCGGCGGCAAAGGGTATCCTCTAGAAGGCCCATGAGGGAGCAGAAGGGGGACGACTCAAGTAGGTTGATCGGGATAGAGACCACTTGGGTTACGTGTGGCTTGGGCGCCAAGATGTTCCTGAGGATATCGCCAAACTCCATGTAATTAGGAGATCCATACTTGCATACCATGCATCGGTATAACCGAATCTGGTACCATGTACTGCGTACCACTGTGTAACTCTATCCCCCTTGCACTATATAAAGGGAGGGGTGGAGGCCATAGGCATCATCATCTTCATCATATAGCTTACATTGCATCATCGCATCTCACAATCATAATCCCAGAGCACAGAAAGTAGGGTATTACCTCCGAGCTGAGGGCCTGAACCTGTATAAATTCCTGTCTTGTGCTACCATCTTGCTTGGTTCTTGAACGTGCCCCTTAAACAAATTCATTGCCGACGCTGACCCCCGATCAGCCACCAGTCGACAACATGCATGCACTAGGTATAACACAGATTTTTATGCATGCACTATGTGTGGTGGCATCAGGAAGTTTAGGGCCGTGTGACTTCAATCATCGGTTAGTTGGTCATGTCAAGTGTTGTTAAGAATGTGAGTGGTTTTTGGTTTGGTCGCTTCTTTATATATTTAAATTTAATGAAACATGGCAATGTGAATATGATGGTACTCATTGCAAAGCATGGGCAAGTTTGAATTTTTTGTACTCTTTTATGCTTGAAAGGTTAAAAAATGAAAGATAAAATTGAAATAGCAACACTGGTTTGTGCCTTTATGTAGGCCGGGAAAGGAGACTTGAAGACACTAGAAAAGAAGGTCTTGGAGTGGGGAGAACCCACCATTACATCTGGCGGACCTAGGCATCTTGTTTTTCACAATATAACACAAATATCTCTCCACTGATATGATTGCTCATGATTTTAATTCTGTTTTCTTACTCTTTGCTAATGCAGGAACTGGCTGAAATGTTGTAGTCCACTATCCATAATAGGAATAAGCACAAGACAATTTCAGAGTATGCAGTTGCCCTTGTGACCACGGAGATCTCTCGAGTTGCAGGGTGAAGGGATCTAAGGCCGAGAGGGGGGTGAATCGGACTATTTTAATTTTATTCGCTTGTTGAACTTGGTCAATTAGTCAAGGTAAGCACCCAACTAGCGAATGAGCCCTACACAAGTCTAGTAGCGGAAGTAAACACAAGTGCGAATAATAAAGGAGACAAGAGGGCAAACCGATCTTTTTACCGAGTTCGGTGCAAGCACCTACTCTCGTTGAGGAAGCTCGCCACACAGGAAAGCCCGGGACCCTTTCGTCCCTAATCCTCAATCCACTAGAAGAAGTTCGTTCCCGAACACATCGGAAGGGAACTCCAACTTGTACAAGAATCGGCAGCCTTCACACGCGAAGGACCCCGAAACACCCGACTTCACAGGCGAAGTCGACCTCGAGCACACCGAGGATTTAGCACATCTCCGACGCACTGGAGAAGACGATGCACCGGCTACGCCTAGCCGATGACCACCACGTTGGTGGGTTTGCTTGCGGTTCACGTGTCGATGAAGCTTGTGGTGGAGTTGAATCCCGATGACAAGAAATCCAAGAGCACAATATTGGAAGCACAACTAGACCACCACCTCTCCCACCATCGAGCTAGTCCAAGAACTCATGGGAAAGGCACAAGAACTTCGGGGATGACCGGAGGAGGCAAAATATGGCTTCTTCTTCTTCCTCTCTTTCTCTCCCTCTCAATCTCAATCTCTCATGTTGGATTTAGGGAGATGAAAGATGAACTAGGGAGGAGTTCTCACTCTCTCAAAGCTTGGGGATGAACAAATGAGCTCGCTCAAGTCTTTCCCATGACATCCCACCTATTTATAGGGTTCAGGCTGGGCCAATGGACGGATGAGATTAACTTGGAACGAGATCAGACGGCTAGCAGTAAATCGACTTAGGCTGGAAGGGCTTATCGGACGCGTCCGACGGGTTTATCGGAAGCCGTCCGATACTCCTCACTGTGCAACTCCGGATCTGGAAAAACGATGCTCACCATGTGTTCGATCGCGAGCGCAGCCGGCATTGGACGCGGCCCGATGACCTGGTCATGACAGGGTGTACCTAGGTTCTTGTCTTGTCTTGTCTTGTGTCTTGTCTTGTCTTGTCTTATGTCTTGTCTTGTCTTTATGTCTTGTCTTATGTCTTGTCTTGTCTTTATGTCTTGTCTTATGTCTTGTCTTGTCTTTATGTCTTGTCTTATGTCTTGTCTTGTCTTTATGTCTTGTCTTATGTCTTGTCTTGTCTTTATGTCTTGTCTTATGTCTTGTCTTGTCTTTATGTCTTGTCTTATGTCTTGTCTTGTCTTTATGTCTTGTCTTATGTCTTGTCTTGTCTTTATGTCTTGTCTTATGTCTTGTCTTGTCTTTATGTCTTGTCTTATGTCTTGTCTTGTCTTTATGTCTTGTCTTATGTCTTGTCTTGTCTTTATGTCTTGTCTTCG